>MJUT01042341.1:17107-29531 GCA_002080005.1 Gigantidas platifrons | reverse complement strand
TAACAGAACAAGACTTCTCCGGCATCCGATTTGCGTATTATACGATGGTGTCAAGATGGCGTCCAGAGTAGGCGGGATTAAGCTGTAATCAGATATTTGTTGTAATAAATAGAAGGATATTAATAATTTTGCATAAATAATAATGTAGAGTGATAGAAAAATATTTGAGGAAACGAAACATACACAATTGGCTACGCACACTTGGCGTCCGATCGCCAGAAACCCCTGGAAAGGTGCGACTCAATCGAGGTCGCAAACTCCGCAAGTTTTTGCATAGGGGAAATCCGTAGCCCTATGGTCCGCCAAAAAAAAAAGAAGAAAAAAAAAAGGACCATAAAGGGCTACAGTTCCACAGCTACCTTCATGTATACAATTGTCAGGGGTTTCAGTAGGATTTGGAAGAGTGGTACCAGCCACTTACAGCGAGGGGTCTGGGGTTCAGGGCAACGCCCTGGTAGGGGGACCAAGGGGAGGCAAAGCCCCCCTGGAAGCTCATGGAATTTCAGTATTTAGAGGTCTTAATTTTGGTATAAAATAAATCAAAATAGTTAAATTTTTAGTTCAAATTTGTACAGTAAAATTGAAAGAATTTCCTTTTAAAGGTTTATGACCAAAATTAAAACCTAAATAATGATATTACAGGAGCTCTGGGAAAGATGACCCCTGGGCCTCCTACCTCTATATAATTATCATGATTTTGTTGAACAGAGGAACCAGTAACTGTCTGCCAGACCTGCTACTGACTTTGTACAATGTACCTTCACAATATTTATCAGACGAGTCATAATGCTAGTATCTAGTAATACCACTTCATCAAGCTGAACACGACACAATTTTCTGCCTGTTGTACCTGCATTGCTTGCAAATATTATAGGATTTTTCCACTCACAGGAAAATATTATATTATTTAAATACTTATTTAAAAGAAAAAACATGATTTTGACTCTTTTTTTAAATCAGTTTGCCTTATGTCAAATTGGTTCAGAATAAATGTATTGATTCAGGCAATTACTAGTGTCAGAATTTTAGACTAGGTACAATTGTGCATAACCAGGTCCATACAAAAAATTGTTTTCTCTCTTACGCAATGCAGGTATAAATAACTGGAAACAAATAGAAACATGCAATTGAAACATTAAAAAAGGTCAACAGGTTGGGAACAATTTCTCGAACAGGAGACTTTTTTTAAAAGGGCTAACCCTGATCTGGGGGATCTGATGCTAAAGTATGATTGCTTAATAAGGGTATATAATGTTCTATTTTATCTGACCTCACAAGAGCTTGTCTTGCATTCTATAAAAATTAATACACATTCAGTGATTGGGATTAAAAAAAATTCAATGGGACTATGGCCCCCTTCCCTTCCTTGTCAATGGGACATTTTTGATATGAATGGGCCATAATGACAGAACTATGCGCCAAAATCCAGTGTGAAAAATAATGTAGAATAAAAACATTTAACAAACTTTAATACATGGGTGGAGGAGATATATAAACTATCTGACAACTCACACCCTTCTTTTTGAATAAATATGATGAAGGACATACGAGCTTGAACTCATGCCAAGAAATCCCTGCCAAAAATTCCGGTCGACCCCCTATGNCCAAACCATAGTAATATTTCAAAAAAGTTGGGGGGGGTTTACAATTTGGGTTGTATTAGATCAAAATCGTGGCAATGTTATGTTTTATCAGTTGGTTGCTAATTTGCAGAGTATGTTCCCATCCTAGGAGGTTTTTCATAGCTTTTCAATCTCCATCCACAGTTTCGGTTCGAAAAAATTGGCTCCTTGTAAAAATTTTAGCTGGCTCCTGACTTTCAAAACTGGCACCTGAAAATGGCACCTGGCGATTTTTCTGGCTCCTACTTTTTGGGAGCCAGAGCAGCCCCTGGATGACCCCTGGGCCTCCTACCTCTATATAATTATCATGATTTTGTTGAACAGAGGAACCAGTAACTGTCTGCCAGACCTGCTACTGACTTTGTACAATGTACAAAATGTACCTTCACAATATTTATCAGACTAGTCATAATGCTAGTATCTAGTAATACCACTTCATCAAGCTGAACACGACACAATTTTCTGCCAGTTGTACCTGCATTGCTTGCAAATATTATAGGATTTTTCCACTCACAGGAAAATATTATATTATTTAAATACTTATTTAAAGGAAAAAACATGATTTTGACTCTTTTTTTAAATCAGTTTGCCTTATGTCAAATTGGTTCAGAATAAATGTATTGATTCAGAAATTTGTTTGATTCAGGCAATTACTAGTGTCAGAATTTTAGACTAGGTACAATTGTGCATAACCAGGTCCATCAAAAAAATTGTTTTCTCTCTTACGCAATGCAGGTATAAATAACTGGAAACAAATAGAAACATGCAATTGAAACATTAAAAAAGGTCAACAGGTTGGGAACAATTTCTCGAACAGGAGACTGTTTTTTTTTAAAAGGGCTACCCCTAATATGGGGGATCTGATGCTAAAGTATGATTGCTTAATAAGGGTATATAATGTTCTATTTTATCTGACATCAGAAGAGCTTGTCTTGCATTCTATAAAAATTAATACACATTTTGTTCTCAATCTGTGTGAATAATACACTGAGTTTTTCATGCAACTGCAAAATCACCAGTTTATTGTTATAAATAACAGGACAAGTTGATGGTCAGGCTATGTGGATTTGACCTTTTGTGACATTACATCTGAGGGGCTACCCTTCAAATGAGGGACTGTCTCCCGAGTTGGTTATTGTTCCCAAACTGGTCAAGCTAAAACGACATGCAGCAAGATATGTTGTGATAAATATCATTTATTAAATCTTGCAAAATATTTTTACAAAAAAGGGCAAGCTATCGGTAGATGTTGATCTTTATTTACTTTGCTATTTGAAATGAAATCTTATAATAAATTCATTGACTTGTGCATTTATCACAACAAACAAATATTTCCATGAGGTCTATCATTCCATGTATTTGCACCTTTCGTTTTCTTTTGCACCAAGAAGTTATCCAATGTGTTTTTTCTTTTAGACATCGTGTATTTTATTTTTAGTCAATGTTGAAAATTCGCTTGTACATAACATATTTTACTCTGGGATTAAAGCGTTTTGATGATTTTCATTCAGTTTACTCGTGAGTTTTCTTTTATTATAACGGTAATGCTAATCGTGGAATGCAGACCTCTTGGAAAACTCTTATAAACAAACACACGTCACCAGTAACGAATGCAGTGGAAACGGACGGACGGAGGAAGATAAAATGTGCATTAAAAAAAAAAAAAAAATCTGCATTTTCTGCCGGTACCAAACACTTAAGTAGGCGGGTAAAAGTACCGGGTACCGGTGCCTAATGAAACCACTGAATTGTATGTACACAAATTTCAACAGCCAACTCATCCCTCCCTATTAAAATGCTCCTCGATGATGTGAACTACATGTAGATGTTTATGAACATTTATAGCTCTAATTAAAAAGAATTTTAATTGCCAAGATGCTCCGTAAATTGATTTTTTAATAAGGTTATGTAGGAAAAAGTTTTTTTCACCAGGCCAAAAGAATACCTGTGTTTCCGCTAACCCTACGTACCCTAATTCTATTATCCCGTGAGGGTATCATCAGCCCAGTAGTCTGTGTTTCGGCACTGGCATGGTTTATTAGATATACGGTTATGTGCCATATATCTGTTCCCACTCAAATAATTTACTATATATACCACATTTTTTAAAATCAATATCCTGAAGTCATTTCCGGTCAGATTTTGATGAAATTTACACCAATAATCTCAGAATTGGTTTCTACTTTTTCTGATAATTTTGAAATAATTTTATGATTAATACTTTTGGAGAAATCACGATTTAAAGACACATTTAAGTTTTTGTGTTCAAAAATAACATAGGTATATATAGGGAATAATGACGTTAAAAATTAATATTTGTGTTTAAATCATGATTTCTCCAAAAGTATTAATCATAAAATTATTTCAAAATCATCAGAAAAAGTAGCAACCAATTCTGAGATTATTGGTGTAAATTTCATCAAAATCTGACCGGAAATTACTTCAGTATATTGATTTAAAAAAATGTTGTTTTATATGAAATATATAGTAAATTATTTGAGTGGGAACAGATATATGGCACATAACTGTACATATTATATATGTAAATTTATTAATGAAATTTACATTTCGTAAATAATGTAATTATTATTAAAAACTAAGGTTCTCTTCTCTCAATCATAGGTGACCTTCAGTGTCCATTACATAATTTTACTCTGAGGGGTCATGGCCGCTTTAACTTAAAATCAGGTAGTAATTTTGTAAAAACGATAAGTCATTTAATTACTAGCAGTCGTATTAATTTATTTAAATACTACATGCATATCATAATAGTACAGTTTTGCAGGTCTTCCTGCAGCTCGCTAAAATAAAGAACACCTTTGTAACAACTTCAATTAAATCCATGAGATGTGAAGGGCTCACCTCTTATATATAGATGTGCTGCTGGAATGTGTGGATTTTTTCAGCTTTCAGATATATGATAGGGTGATAAGGTGTGGATTTTTAACCACTGATATATATACATGTATCAATGGTTCATATATTTACAAGTTTATTACAAAGTCAAGTTCTTCTATATTATGTTGTAATTCAACATGAATAAGGTGCAAAATTGGTATACATGTGTATGTGTTTTTTTAAGATATAAGTCTAATATATGAACAAGTCACCAATAACTGAATAATTTATGAATGGGTAGTTTTTGTAGTTTGAATATATCGATGGATATGTTTTTCGTTCTGAACGAATATATGAATAGGGGTGTTTTTTAAACTGCAGCAGCACTGTACCCAATTTTACCATCAAGTAAATTCAATTTTGCTACATATGCAATGTATGAATTCATTGCCACATTGCTTACCCACCCTTTACTAAATGTTAAATCTTATGTTCTACACATGTATGTTCTGAAATTTTTATAAATGATATAACATTGTAAGATTGTTTTAAAATTTTAAAGTAGAGATTTGTTTACCACTACACAATTGTAGAATTTAAACAAATCTCTGATGTGTTAATTGTTCATATCAGATCTGGTTTCTCTATGTTGCGGGTAACTTGAGTATATATCATATGGGCATGCCTGATTCTGTTGAAATTTTATCATAATGCAAGAATTATATGTTTGTTGGAAATATTTTGAAAACATGATTTGTATTAAAAATGCACTTGTAAGGCAAAGAAACAGAAGTAATTTGTTTCTGAAAGTGGATTGAACCTAATGTAAGGCTAACTTACAATTAATTAATAATGCAGAATTAAATTTTTATATTTTATACCACAAACAAAATTGTTTAACTTAGGGAATATGAGAAAGCATATTTTTTTTCTTCAAAACCCTAAAATTTGCTTGAACACAAACATGCAGGAATAACCAAGTGAGTGATACTCGCTCAGGTGAGCCTCTATTTTCATTTGGTTATGTATTGATTTATATAGCTACACCATGTATCTACTATCAGTTAGTTAATATATATTTATAAATGATATTATTATTGTGTATATTGCAAGGTGCTTTTAATAAAAGTTTTGCAGCTGATAATCAGATTAGAATGCAGCAGTAAATGTTTTATTTCAAGAACAATAGGTTGTAAATATCAGATAATCAAAATTACATCTACGTATCAATGGTATGGAAATAGCATTTAATGCTGGAATGAAAATTACAAACAAACAAAAATTAAAACTTGTCATGATGACAATATAAAATAATCGTAACAATTGAAGTCACTCGTCTGTGAAACCTCAGAATCATGCAGGGATACAAATGTACTTGTAGCAATTTATTTAAATGAGTTCAGAAGACATTTTGAAAATTGTACAAATCTAAAATTAGAAAACTTGGGTGAGTCCCAACTGAAAATTAAATGAGTCCAGCTCTCATCTAGGCGAGTTGCAAGGATCTCTGAATTCACAAACACAGAAATGACAGCAGAAACCAATGGAAAACTACATGTACAGTGGGTGGCCAAAAGTATTGTCACCCTCGATTTTATGCTATATATATTTCATATAAAACCACATTTTTCAAAAAAAATTATTGTGAAGTCATTTCTTACAGGATTTTGATCATTTTTGCACCAGAAGAAGCAAAAATATTTAAAGATTATTTGTTTATTTTAGCATGATTTTCCATTGGATTGCCTTTATTTTCTTATGATTTAAAGACAATTTTTGTTTTCTGACGTCAAATTTGCTATATATTTTAACAAAAATAAAATCAGAAAAATCAACATTTGTGTTTAAATCACCAGTAAACAAAAACCATGCAGACAAAAATGACTATTGGATAAATAAAGAAAATTCAAAGAATTCTGCATGTCTTGAAATAAATTTCATAAAAATCTGCCCAGAGATAGCTTTAGAATATTTTTTTGAAAAAATGTGGCTTTATATGAAATATATAGTAAAAAATCGAAGGTGACGAATACTTTTTGCACTACTCTGTAACTCTAGTTCTTGGCATAAGACTGGCAGAAAAATGTGGCTGGATTAAGCCGTTTTTATACCGCCACTCATAGAGAGGGGGCTATATTGCAATCACCTTGTCCGTCCGTCTGTCCGTTCACACTTATTGTCACTTTCGTAACAGATATCTCAGCTTCTACTGGAAGAAATGATTTTATATCTGATATATGGCTTTGGCATGGTGACTTGTACTGTTTCTCCCCTTTCCAGGTTTACCGCACATCTACATGTTGTACTTCCTGTTTACCGTGTGACTTACAAATGAATGAGTGGGGGTATTCTTAGCACGACGTAGCGTGCAACATCTTGTTCTAGAATTGATCCAGAATTTGCAATCATTGGATATTGTTACATTTTTTTTCTGTTTGTTTTTTTGTGCTTTGTAAGTACAAATACAGGGGATCGTCATGATCGTATGGTAATTGGATTTACAACTACCTATGCATTCTGTGAGTTCGAATCCCACTCATGGCGAGGTGTACTCGATACAACTTTATGTGACTTGCGGCTGGTCTGTTGTTTTCTCTGAGTACTGCGGTTTACAATAAAACTGGCTGTCACAATATAACTGAAATATTGCTGCATTAAGCGCCATATAAGAGGATGACACAGAGCATTAATAAGAGCTCAGTTCCTATAATTATTTTATAGTGGACATCGTTAGATGTTATGTATTGCAAAAAAAAATCAACCAATCTCATTGTAATAAGTTTGATATTGTACCATCCTGTTTTGTTGAGTTAAACTGTATGTATATTTAGATACAGAATCGTAGGCTAGCTCTTCGTTTTTTTGTTTTTTTTCTTTGTTTTGTGACCATAGATCTACATGTAACTACACACAAAAAGACCATAAGAGCTACGATTCTTCAGCTACAGTACATGTATTTTGTACTTATAACTGGTGACAAAGTACTGGTATGGCTAGTTTTCTAACAAAAATGGATTTTCTACAAGAAATATTGACATTTACTTCATTTAGTATTGCACTGTATTGTGATGATGTTTTGATCAATAAATAATTATTTGGGTACCTGACTTTGTTTATTTACAATAGACTTATACTACACTTGACCTTCATGTACGATATACTTTCTAATAGGGTTTATTTCTAGTGACTAGGGGGATAGTGACATGTCAGAATTTAGTCCTTTTGCAAAATTCATAAAAATTCATTTTAATACAGTTTCTTTTTTTCTTTTTTTCTTTTTTTGCAATATTTTGATTTTTATGAATTATTTATGATTCAGTAAAGAATGTTGCCTGTTTTATTTTATAAACAGTTACACATTATCCAAATTCAAATGCAACTTTACTTAGCTTATAATTAGCAGAGAATTAACAAATGCCAGTTTTAAATAGTCTTTGGTTTGTCCTGTCTGTGACTCAAAGCCTCAAACCTAAGCCGTCCACTGCACTTGAGGTGAGTACATTAACCATTCATTCCACAACTGATGCATTTCAGTAAAAGTTTAAAATAGGATCCTTTGTGAAAATGAGTTTTTCTGAAAATCTAGACTTGATGGAAGATAAGCTGTGTTTGAATAACCAGATGAACGATACAGACTCAGCTGAGCCTCTAGGTTACTGTAATTAAATTATTTGCAAAAAAACTCTTGTACAAGGTCTGTCAATCGTTGTCCCGTGAAAATTTTTACATCATCAAGTCAAAAAAAACAACATAGATTTTTACTTGACAAATCTATTACAGTAGTCTCCCTCTGATAACCAGTCTGTGACTTTAACACTGGTCCTATTGTCCCTGGCCTGTACAAATCTATTACAGTAGTCTCCCTCTGATAACCAGTCTGTGACTTTAACACTGGTCCTATTGTCCCTGGCCTGTAAAAATCTGATTGGACCAGTAAGCTTTATTATCCCCTCGCCAACCAAGTTCCGAAGGGATATAGTAATGCTTCCTTCCTTCCTTCTGTCCGTCCGTCCTTCCGTACCATCCTTGTGAACACTCTAGAATCAACATCCTTCAATGAATTTTGACCAATCATGGTACATACTTAGTCCTTAAGAGAATCTGGAAACCTATTGATTTTCAAGGTCATGGTCACCGGGTCAAATTTTTTAGGCTTTGAGTTGCCCTTGTTGATTTTTCATTGCATTAATTTTTGCTTAAAATTTGCTACTTTTTGTTAAGTTTGGCCCGGTAACTTCTGAAGTCTAATATCGTAGACAGGAAAACTACTTCTGCATAAAAAAGTGACCTTATAAAAAAAATGGCCTTTGATGAGGGGAAAGTTTATTCAGTAGATTTAAATAGACTTGTGCATTCATTGTCATTATGGTCGTATATAAAAGGGTTGGACTTTAGTTAGAGGAGCCTTATAACTTTAGTTAGAGGAGCCTTATAAGAAGGGGACTATGTTACTATAATGTACATTTATGGTTTGTTAATTCATGGGTAGTATTGTATATAAATGACCTTGACACAAACAAATTAAATTTAAAGTACATGTATTTGATAAAATAACATGCAATAAATTATGTAAGGGAATTAAATTAGTAGGTACTGTATATGATATGCTCTTATAACTTGTGATATCAATTATGGAAAGTACATATATACATTTCATTTACATATATATTTGTACAAGCTAATTTATATAAGGAGTGTACAGATAATTATAAGAAAATGAAGCTGAAAAGGAAAATGTCATTGATCTTTAAATTAATATGAGTCTAAAATGACAAATTTGAGTCACATTTCTGATTTGTTTGTAGGCATGTATAGACGACAATTTGGATATGGTAGAATTTTTGGTCAAGCATTCGGCTGATGTTGATGTTTGTGATAATGAAGGCTGGACCCCTTTACATGCTACTGCTTCTTGTGGCTTTACAGAAATAGCTAGGTAAGTTTTATGTTGAAATAGGGACAGATATGTACAATGTACATGTAGTTTGGGCCAACCTCTACAAGCAAGAAGACCCATATACACTACACTCCAAGTGTTACGACGCTCATACTCTCAGGTCGCATAGAGAGTTTCGTCGGACTTTTGAGAGGGTGTCACTCTTAAAATCGTCCGACAAAATCCTCCTAGGTCGGAGTGAGAGTGAGTCTCCACTCTCAGATAGTTAAACTGTGTAACGTCCTCAAATTCTACTAACCAATAAATTTGTGCATAAAGAAACATGTGTATCTTAGTAAAGCTGAAATAAATTAATGATATACAGTACGGAAAGTATAGATCTGTTAACGGCTGTCACGGGTGATATTATACAATAATACCAATGAATAAAATGTATTAACATGCAGTACCCATGTTTTAAGTGCACTAGAAGTGAATATTAATACATGTATGTCCCTATGTACATGTATACTCGCGACAATTGATGCCAAGGCCCTTTCACTTGCTGCAGATAGTTGCCGGTTTACGATATCGGGTGCGTTTGCTTTTTCACGTGTTCGCCAAATGTATAGCGAACGATCCCGGGTAAATAATGCTAATTTATACATTTATTTCTTTAAAGGCAAATATGAATTAAAATTAATTAGTAAAATTTAAGGTTTATTTTGTTTATGGCGAATGGGTCATAAATCCGTAAATCCCACTTTTTTTCTCTTGAAAATGGGCAGTCTGATATAGGTGGAATAATATTTTTTAGTGTATTCTACGTTTTTTTTTTTTAACTTTTTTACAATTTGTGATGACTACGTGAAAGATTTACACAATCAGCACGTGCAGGTCCTGAGATATTTGATAAAAGTTTTTACAGTTTACCTTTTATTATAAAATCACCTTGTTTTTTTTTCTTGAAAATCGACAGTCTGTGGAGTCCTGATATAGGTGAAATAATATTTTATTAGTGTATTATACTGGTTTTTTTTTTACAGTTTACCTGTCAAAACATCACCCATCACAGCATGCCATCGCATCGTGCATCCATGATACATTTTGTATGTACAAATACACCTATCATAGGTGTGAAAAAAAAACGTTGCTCAAGACTCCTTTTATTATACTAAGACTTATAAATTGTGCTTAATAATAAAGTTTAAAGTTTTATAAACATGGATACAAAATGCAACAATTTTGCGTTTTTGATTTTCAAGCCGACTTCCAATTTATTTTTACTTAAAAATAAATTTATATTTTTTTCTTATAAATGTGTATAAATATCTTCGTAGCCTCTGGCTGTCGGCAATCCTCTTGAAATAAATAAAGAATTAAATTAAATTAAATATCTTCTATAAATTTCAATTTCTTATCTAATTCTTATGTAACAATATGGTCAGATTGTTATTTTCATTGAATGGCATCTCAAAATAGATGGCTACACAGTAGGGGGTCTTCCTGTATATTGGGTACATCCTGTCAATTACATAAGTCATAGGTAATAAAAAAAACCAGCAATAGTGATTTCACCACTAGTTCAGAGCCAAGTCCTAGGTGTGTATTGATCCCAGCAACAATTGAGGAGGAAATAAAATGTATCTTAAAATAAAGAATTAGTATGACAAGACAACCTAATTCCGATCACCTAGAAAATATTCCCACAACATACATATTTTTTTATAACCACAGTGATCAACCTTTCAAAGGACACAACTTGATAGAAATGAAAAGTTTTTATAAAGAAATATTTTGTAATATGTTGTGAATCTGTTTTTGTTGTTGTTGAAATGTTGAGCTCCAAACATGTTCAAAATGACTTGCGTACATCTCTGAGAGCGGTTTTTGGGCAATGTGTTGATTTGAAGAAAATCTCTGCAGAAACGACTTCAAAATATTTTTTTTTACATATATATGAAATAGAGAATTTTGACGTTTTTTTTAATACTTTTGAACTAAAGAATTACAATCGGACGGGTTGCCGTAATCAATGAAACTGCAGGAAATTTTCGAATATATGCACTTTACCAAATAATAAAAACAACAACAATACACATTACGTATTTATTTAAAACAGAACAAATTAAACTGCATAGCAAAACATATGCAAGAAGACAAAACATGGGTTATTTAAACAATGTGCAGGCACACAAAAAATGTAACATTACTAAACTAAGTAAATAACGAAAAGCATGCATTACAAATGTATTTACCTGAAAAAGAAAACAAAACATTAAACACAAACTACCGTATTTTAAGAACGATTGGTCGATATTTTTTTTCCTCAACACACTGGCTTCGACCTATCGTTCACAAGGATGAAGTTAAAAAAAATCTCGTATACAAATTACTTTATTTTGCTGTAGGTTTTTTTCTGAATAAGAAGACTAAAATCATTGATGTTTTTGGAGTTATTTTTTTATTTAAAGCAATAAAAGTATACTTATTCTTATTCTTATTCTATACTAACAGGGGTTGCAATTCCGGGGGAAAATGTTCAACATCTGAAAAAAAAATCAATATTCAATAATTGATTGATTGAAGTGTTAACAAAAATCAGTTCAATATTGTATTGTATAAAATATATATACTATAAAAAGTGTATGTTGTTGAAAAAAAATTACAGGGTAGACCGTTTTACAATATAAAGTTATTATCACAAAATATCTAAATATAGCTATAGCTTGTCCATCAACCACCGGCCTGTGCACGAGGTTGAAGGGAAAAAATGGTGGTTGCATGACATCTCACACAATCGTGGAGAACAAGCTTTTTATACTAAATATACTGGAAAATAATTATCGATTTCATTAAAACTAGATTGTTCTACATTTGAATTGGTCAATAGGAACAAATAAAATAATAACCATGACTTGAAAAAATCAACACAGGTGAACTCTGTGGGCACTTGTAAATATCCTGACATGATCTGATGATTGAAAATTTACTGGACCGAGACGATCACATAATTTGTGTACTATTAATTAAACACAGTTTAAAGGTATGTCAATAAAACTGCACATGGTGATAAATTGTTTGATTA
>MJUT01042341.1:5559-16659 GCA_002080005.1 Gigantidas platifrons | reverse complement strand
AAAAAAAAAAAAAAAATCTTTAAATATCCACTCTCACGTCCAACCAAATACTCGGAGTGCACCCACGATGTCCGACCAAATACTCTGAGTTAGAGGGTGTTGACTCTCAAATTTATCGGACATTTCTCTGGAGTGTGTCGGACATTTTGGGAGGAATATGTCCGACCTGAGAGTATGAGCGTCGTAACACTTGGAGTGTACAGTATAGTCTGAACCAATTTCTACAAAATATTTTTATACATGCATCTGTCAATTCCTGTGATAGAATTACTGTAGCTTTTCATTACATGTTTTTTTATATACATGTACATGTTTTTTTTTGTATACATGTACATGTTTTTTTATATACATGTACATGTTTTTTTGTATACATGTACATGTTTTTTTATATGCATGTAGTGTACATGTTTTTTTTATATACATGTACCGGTACATGTTTTTTTTATACATGTACATGTGTTTTTTGTATACATGTACATGTTTTTTATATACATGTGCTGTACATGTTTTTTTATATAAATTTTTTTTTGTACATGTACATGTTTTTTGTATACATGTACATGTTTTTTGTATAGATTCAGGTTACTCTCAATCCATATCTTAATAATTGATTAAAAATGTACAGTATACATTATATATATATAGTGTACATGTTTCCCATGGCAATTTTAGCATGCCACAGCATTTTTCCTTTCCAGCACAATACTGCTCTCAGAATGGAGGTGTCCATATACACTTGTCCAACTTGTGAAATTATAATATTATTTTACCTTAGAAGGGCTTCTTTTGTTATCATAGCAGTAAATTAACTGTATTGGAATCAATATAATAAATAAATATAAATAGTTTTCACTTTGATGATATATCTGACAATTGATAAAAAGTGCCCCCAGATGTTGCCCTCCAATTTCATTAAATGATGCATTATTGCCCTCTGAATATTACACAGCAGTATTGCCCTCTGAATATTGCACAGCTCACATTGCACTCTGAATATTGCACATCATTATTGCCCTCTGATTGCACAAATACCATGGCCTACTGAATTTCTGGGGGAAACACTACCAAAATTTTAATGATTTCAAATGAAATCATAAATATTTATAACTATAACTTGATATTGTTTTCATTTTACATTTAACAGTATTTATTTTCTGGGTCAGCGTAACTTCACTAAATCACCTACTTCTTTGTCTATATAATAAGGCTTGGCCCCAGTGATTATTTCATGGCAAATAAATTTAAGGACAGTTTATTATATAGATATTCATGATTATAAATACACTTGAATATACCTAGATTAATATAATACACCTGTATTTTTTTTCTTACGCTAATACTAAATAATTATATAAAATATGTATCTGAAAGAGAGAAGTTTATCTATTTAAATTCACGGACATGAAAAGACTATTTTTTCACCTCAGAACTCTATGCTCAATCGTCTATTGTTATACAAATAATGAATATACCCCATAGGAATTTGATTGAGGAAAAACAAAAACCGTGGCCTGGTTGTTCATTGATCTATCTACCCTGGTTATTGTACACGAGGGTAGTGTTACTAGATTACAGTACGATCTCTATCAAGTTTTAGTTTACAAATGTATTGTTGGAAAATTTGACAAATTTAAAAAAACATATTGGTCAGTTAAGTTTATGAATGAAAAAAAAAATTCTTTGAATAATAAACACTAATTATTACCAGAATGACAATGCATTAATAAATTCAGTCTGTAATGCAGGATTTAAGAAATAGACAGCATTTTGTAATTTATTTGATTCTTACTGGAAATTTGTTTTAAATTTACCCCAGTAAGGTATATTTAAGAAATAAATCATGGAAGCTAGAATGTGGTTGGAGTTGTAACATGGATTGGCAGATAGAATTAACTGATATCTGCCAAACCAAGTTAAAACTCAAACACATTCTGGCTTCCATGATTTATTTTGATTCTAATATGTCCAAGAGTACAAATACGGTAGTATACTTTGATTGGAAGACGGTAATTTATATTTACGTTTGCAGAAAATGTCGCACACAATTTATGCTGCCAATGGAAAAGTAAGTTACATTCACCGGCGCATGTGCGAATGAGATTATACCATCGATAAATTGCTTGTTTGTCTACAAAGCGAAAGAAGGACGTCATGTTAGAATAATTGTTTTATTTTCCTCAAATATCACCATATGAATTTTGTTATTTGAATAACTTTTCAAAAAAGTATATTTTTCTATTTCTTTTTGTATCTACATGTAGCTGGGTAAAAAAAAATGGAAAAACAATAATACATGTATTGTTGTGTTGCAATTGATTTGAAAAGATTATTTATGTAAAATATATTGTTGCAAATCATTGCAGTTTTCCTTCACCCTTTTGAAAAACAATATGCTTCAAAAAATAATCAAGAAATTCCTTTTTTAAACTCCATAAAATTGTAGAAGTGGAATTCATTTGGTTGTGAAGTGGGGATTTCCCCTGAAAATAGGTAACCTTTTCATTGTAGACTTGACACATTTGATGCAGAACCCTATATTGTTATTGCTCTGTCAATCAGTTTGTCTTTCAAATTCTGTCTGTCCATAATACCAGGCATTAGTTGAGGGGTAGAACCCCTCTTAAGCCTGGGATTTTTTCTGGTTGTGTTGGATGAATTCAATTTATAAAACATACTAGTGACAGCCCGAAAATGAGTGGCTTGTGTGTTTGGAGAATGGCACATGCCATGGGTAGGAAAGAAAGCTAACTATTGAACACCAGTTTGTTAGGTATGGTCATTGGGTGCCCATTGCAAAACAAAGTTTTCTGAATGGGTAAGAACTATTATCTCCATATTTTAGTTTTTCTTTTTTTGTGGCAATCAAGACATCTGACAAATGGCCCATTGACCCAGTCCAACCCATGAGATGTTGATGTCGCGATCGTATGATAGTTGGATTTACAACTACCTCTGCAAATCACCACTAACATTGTGAATTTGAATAACGCTCATGGCCAGGTGTACTCGATACAACATTATGTGATAAAGTTTATAAGTGACTTATGACAGGTCAGTGGTTTTCTCCGAGTACTCTGGTTTCCTCCACCAATAAAACCAACCGCCACGATATAGCTGAAATGTTGTTGAAAGTGGCATTAAACACCATAACCAAATTCTATGATTAAAATGTAAGTTGAATTATTGCTGACACATGTACATTTTACTGACAGTTAACGGATTTTAAACATAAAAACTACCATTAGTTGATGATTGATAAAAATTGTCTTTTTAAATTAACGTTTTGTGTGGCTATCTTAAACAACATCAAGGAAGTTTTAATCATCCAGACCTAAACACAACAAAAGGGGGTAACATGTCCATTTGTATATCATCTTTTTTCTATCCATTTTTTTTCCAAACAAAAAAAGTTTGTGCCTCCAATGAATTGTTGTTTATATAATATTTTAAGGAGATGCTTCTGCATCTGTAAAGTAAAAATGGATAACATTCTGTTTCTTTCAAGAATATAATTAAAGCACATTAAAATCCCTAAGGTATGAATATTGGAAAATTATTATTTTCTTTCTAATATCTAAGAGAAAAATTAGTGGATGGGACGGGAGTACCTGAAGAAAACCACCGACCTGCCGCAAGTCATTGACAAAATTTATCACATGATGTCCTATCGAGTACACCTCGCTCGGGTGGTATTTGAACTCACAACGTTAGTGGTGATAGGCACTGATTGCAAATGTTGTTATAAATCCAACTACCAAACGATCACGAGCACGACGGCCTCTGGCTTAGATGATGGCCTGTCTTGAAGGGAACAATTCACTAGTGCATCTGAAATCTGGTCTGGTAATTAAGAGGAGGTCTGTATTTGCATTTTTTCATGTACAATGTGAAACCCAGTGGCAAATGTTAAGAATATCCCCAGAATCTACTAAAATGATTTAACCTAAGCTACACGATCATGTACCTGTTTCATGTTTTTATTTTTATTAAAAAGTTGATTGATTGATTGATGTTTAACGTCCAGCGAGCAATTTTTCAGCTATATTCAGGACGAGAATAATTTAAACGCCACGAGGCCTGAAACAAGGAAATGTGATGGGTAGGGACGGAGAATTTTACCAGTGCAACAGGTCTACTATGGACCACTCATCATGAGCATAATGCTCATAATGAGCTGTTACACTGGGTTCTTTAATGTGCGAAGAGGGTGGCAATCTCTCAACACGGGACCTCGGTTTTATTTACGTCTCATCCGAAGGACGGGTTTGTTGTCAATTTATACATCCCGCACAACCGACGGACGCCCCTTCAAGCCAAAGAAGCTCTGTCCCATTTCTATACCCCGTGGTTACCCCCTTTTAGAGGACTAGTGCCTCTAGGACGGATAAACTTAGTGCCTATTCCACCCCCAGCACACCCTCTGGGAGGGAGATTAAAAATTTGAAATGACTACAAAAGTTAATATTACAAATATATATATATATCACTCCATGAAACAAATAATTGATGAAACGGGCAGTAAAAAACCAGAGCAAAACAGGATCAAGTGAGCCTTTTGTCAAATCACATTAACTAATTTAATTAAATACAACATATGAATAATATAGATTTTGAAGATTTCTGTTCTGGAAATAGAACACTAATAGTTGAGGATTATTTGTATAGTACAATGTACAGTGTAGATAAAAGATGATTTTATCGCTGATTTTTATGTCTATGACTTCCTGTCCAACTCATCTATTTTTATTGAACAGCTATGAAATTTGTTATTCAGATTTTTAAATCACTTATTTAAGGCAAAATTAAATCAAGTGAAAATAAATAGCTCATGGCTTTTTTACATGTACTGTACATTTTATATATGTGGACAAAAGTAATTCTTTTTTTTTTTCAGAATGAATTTTTTTTTTAAATCAGCTGAAGTAATTTTTTATGTGATTTTTATGAAATTTTTGCCTGGCTCTGGTGATGGTGTTTAACGGATCGTCAGTTTCAACTTTATTTCAGTTATATTGTGGCGGTCAGTTTTGTTGGTGAAGGAAACCTGAGTACCTGAGAAAACCACTGGCCTCCCGCAAAGCACTAACAAACTTTATCACATAATGTTCTGTCGAGTACACCTCGCCATGAGCGGTGTTCGAACTCACAACTTCAGTAAACTTTTACCTAGGAATTAAATTAATAAAAGATGATACTCTTACAACTAAGAAAAGTCAACTGAAACATGCAACCCTACCAAATTAAAAACATTTGTATCTTGGCTATAACACTTCTGTGTTCAAATTGTTTCTATATACTAATGACAAACTGAAAGGACATACTACCACTACAGCATGCACTGTGATATTATAATGGTAAAATAATCGTGACCATTGGTTTTTCTGTCCAATTTCTTCGTCAAAGACAAAATTTTTGTAATATATTTAGAGACTTGCATTGCTATTAGATGACTGAGTGAATGAATAAAGTCCTTGATTTCTTACCACAAGCCTTACACCAATGACATGAGTTCTGGCCCTAATACCCACCTCAGGTTTCCAGACACCTACCCATAAGCATGAGTTTCAAATGTCAGATCGGTTATAACTGACATAGCTTTCCTCCTGTTCCCCAATAAGCTTGGTAGTCTTGATATACATTTGGCTGAAAAATTGTTGAAAGTGACAGTAAGGGCTCATAAACCAAGCCAATTCCAACATTAATATTTCACACAAATATACATATAAATAACTTTAATTCTTTAATCCTGCAATTGTGTGATTTTCAGTTCTAATAAAGGAGGTCAAATAAACTTCAGTGTTATTTAGTCATGGTCCTAATAAAGTTTATTCATGTAGCGCGACAGAAAGAAACAGTAACGGTATAAGCGCTGCCGTCACAGATCATGCCAACGAAAACGATTAGAATAATGCTTGTTTCAGTTATTTTCAGACAATTTGGCATTTGTTTTGGACTTTTTGATATTGCAGGACAAACACAATATACATAGTTACAATGTCGTTAAATATAAAATTAATTTGCACTCTCCGCGAAAGGCTCGCTTTTCTACCTGTTCCTTAAGCTCTTATAAAATAAATTACATATTTTCCAACAATGTACGTATATTTTTTAGGTTGAAAAGGGAGATAATCTGACTGAGTATATACACAAGAAATTAGAGACATTACATACAGATAACTCAATTTAAATTATGGCTAAATGGATAAACAGAGGTTTTATTTTTGAGATTTTGAATAAAAGAATGATTATGTTTGTCTTTAATCCAGGTATTTGATAAAAGAAGGAGCAAATGTTGCAGCTGTGAACAATGATGGAGATCTTCCTATTGATATATGTGAAGATGAAGTCATGGAACAGATGCTGCAGGAAGAAATGAGAAAATTAGGTAAAGCTCTAACATTTGATACATGTTACGTACAAAAGTAACAAGAAATCATCAATTAAAATTGATTTGAGATGCAACAATGAAATTAATTAAAAATGTGTCCAAATACTAGGTCATTAGTTTGGCAAGGAAGAGGTTGGGGTTTTTGGTGTTCAATGCCACTTGAAAAAGTATATCAGTTATATGTTGTGCCTGTCAGTTTTATTGATGGAGAAAGCTGGAATAGATGGAGAAAACCACTAACCTGCTGTAAGTCAGTGACAAACTTAACAATCTTGACGTTTATCACATAATATTGTATTGAGTACATGGGCAGGAATCAAAGCATGTAGTTACTGATTACTTAGGTTAATGTTAATCCAACTACATGTACCATAGGACGGTATGGTCATGGCCACAACGACCCAGGTAACAAACAGGTACATTGTACATTTTGTACATTGTATTATTTGGCAGGGCATAATTTTTATGTATCAGTAGTTTTTGTAGTTCCGATGGTATTTGCTATAAATAACAGTAATCAAAGGCATGTTGCTAGCTTAATATGTTATCTGGAATATTTCTTCATTTATTCATTTGCACCCATATTCCTTCCTATAAAGTATATCTGCCTCCATCATGTGTCCATTTTCATTAAAACTATCATATTGAAATCTGAATAGAAAACTTGTATTTGCATCGATTCATTCAATGGGTCGTTGGGAATTTTTTTTATATGCAATATTCTGTTAAGCAAACTTCAATTTAAAGTTACAAGCTAACACAAAAAGGTGTACAGTAATTTTTTTTAAATATTTTTGAGTTGTATGCAAAGTGGTTTTTTTCTGTGACTGAAAAATTTAAAAGCTTATTTTACTGTACGTTAATGAACACAATTGTCAAGCTGATCTTTAACTCCTGTGATGATACCATTATTACAATACTTGTTAATCATGTTAAAAGCAAAAGATATGTCTGATAAAATTCTTCTGTTTGGTAATAATAAACTGACACAGTTTCCACTTGATTAGGTAATCACTAATAAGCTCCCAAGCTAATTACTTCTCAATTAAAGTACATTCCTCTTACACCTGACATAACCTCTGTATATTATAACATCGTTAGGCCATAAGATTGATATTTTGTGTGTCAGTTGTACATGTTCATCGCTTCGCTAGGCCATACATAAGATTGTTATTTTGTATATCATCCGAACATGCTTGTCGTTAGGTCACGAGATTGTTATTTTGTGTGTCAGTTGCACATGTTCATCGCTTCGCTAGGCCATAAGATTGTTATTTTGTGTGTCAGTTGCACATGTTCATCGCTTCGCTAGGCCATAAGATTGTTATTTTGTGTGTCAGTTGCACATGTTCATCGCTTCGCTAGGCCATAAGATTGTTATTTTGTGTGTCAGTTGCACATGTTCATCGTTATGTCACAGGACTACTCCAAGCTAAGGTTGCACTTTTTAAAGGATATTGTGTAATTGATCAGCAAATGATATGTTGCAATATAAAATAAATGAATGATATGTTTAAACTTGGTGCATTATGGGGTCTAATCTATACAATAGATACCTTTCAATGGTCTATTATGAACGGTTATGGAAATACAGGCTCATACAATGTACATACCCAAAATTTGCCAAAAAATGCTTGTTACGAGCGGCCACTTCATATTTTCCCCATTTTTAAAGGTATAATACATTTTTCTCTCAGGAATAACAAAGTTAAAGTCAGCTTCAGTTTATAGAGAATTTTCTCTAGTTTCTGTTGGTATATAACATGTAGCACTTCAATATAATATCATGATCAGAGAAGATGTTAACCGAAATATGATGGTATGTAATCGTTTTTAACAAAATAGTCATTCACTAGATTAACAAGGAATTATATGGAGTCATCTTCTTATTTATCTACATTATATACAGTTAATCTTTTGTTGAGAGTGTGAGGAAGAATTATGACAAAAAAGAATGGAGAGAATTCTGATCATTTTTTTAATTCAAGTCTTCAAAGTTTGAAAAGACATTTTCCGAAACCCATGCTGTCCCATATGTAAGCCATATTTCCATGAAAAGTACATACTTGAAATACTTTTTACTTGAATGGTATCAAGGTACCTAAGTATAAATAACTTTGGTTTTGACTATCACCAATTAATGTAGACAAGACAAGACATCAAAGTCAATCTGAAACGTCTGATACGTAACATTTTATTGTCCCATTCGTAAGGTAGAAAATTTTCTCTTAAATTCCTTTACTGACTTGCATTCTTTGCATCATTACATCTCTAATACACTGATGACTACATAAACATAGGTTTAACTCCTTATATCCATCCAAAAAGTTGTTGATAGAGATGTAAGAGTGTTTGCTCTTTCTTCCCAAACTTAACAAAATATTNGGACTACTGCAAGCTAAGGTTGCACTTTTTAAAGGATATTGTGTAATTGATCAGCAAATGATATGTTGCAATATAAAATAAATGAATGCTATGTTTAAACTTGGTGCATTATGGGGTCTAATCTATACAATAGATAACTTTCAATGGTCTATCATGTATTATGAATGGTTATGGAAATACAGGCTCATACAATGTACATACCCAAAATTTGCCAAAAAATGCTTGTTACGAGCAGCCACTTCATATTTTCCCCATTTTTAAAGGTATAATAAATTTTTCTCTCAGGAATAACAAAGTTAAAGTCAGCTTCAATATAATATCATTATCAGAGAAGATGTTAACCGAAATATGATGGTATGTAATCGTTTTTAACAAAATAGTCATTCACAAGATTAACAAGGAATTATATGGAGTCATCTTCTTATTTATCTACATTTATATACAGTTAATCTTTTGTTGAGTGTGTGAGGAAGAATTATGACAAAAAAGAATGGAGAGAATTCTGATCATTTTTTTAATTCAAGTCTTCAAAGTTTGAAAAGACATTTTCCGAAACCCATGCTGTCCCATATGTAAGCCATATTTCCATGAAAAGTACATACTTGAAATATAAGATCTTACTTTTTACTTCAATGGTATCAGGGTACCTAAGTATAAATAACTTTGGTTTTGACTATCACCAATTAATGTAGACAAGACAAGACATCAAAGTCAATCTGAAACGTCCCATACGTAAGGTAGAAAATTTTCTCTTAAATTCCTTTACTGACTTGCATTCTTTGCATCATTACATCTCTAATACACTGATGACTACCTAAACATAGGTTTAACTCCTTATATCCATCCAAAAAGTTGTTGATAGAGATGTAAGAGTGTTTGCTCATTCTTCCCAAACTTAACAAAATATTCTCATTTTGTCAAGAATAAGCTAAATAAACAGTCACATTTGTAAAAAAGTAGAAAACTAATAAATAAGAATACATTTCATTACTTTCTAAATTAAATGTAAGTGAAATCCACAACAAAATAAATATTGCAAACTTTTGTCCCTCCCATACGTAAGATGTTGGGATTACACTATATAGTCCTATATGTGACAAAAAATATCAAGTTTTTCTTGTAAGAATGTGTCAAAAGCTACAATTTTAATTATGAATACTATACAATGTGTTGACTACTTAGTTAAATCAGCTTATTCAGTCTAAAATTTGTTAATTCTTTGCAAGAAACAAGAATTGGCATTTGTATTTGCTTATTTTTTGGAAAAAGAATAGCTGTCTGGTGATCCAATGCTGATTGTTTCATATAAAATTAACTTAAAGGATCTAATATACTATTTCTACCACCTTACTACTCTGAAACACTTGGAAAATTTAAATACGATGTTTCTGAATTATTGAATTTTACTTCTGTATATGGGCTATAAAATCTTACGTATGGAACAAAATTGTAAAAAGTATTATTTTATACTTGTAAAAATGAGTCAAAAGCTACAATTTTAATTCTGAACACTATACAAAATGTAGACTTCATAATGTAATCAGCTTATTCAGTAAAAAATATGTTTATTTTTTGCAAGAAACAGGAGTTAAAATATATGTGTTGTTTCTTTTAAGGCAAAAAATGATGTCTTTGGTGATTCTTTCTCATCGTTTTTATATCAAATTTATGTAAAAGGTTTAGTTAACAATTTTCATCACCTTATTTCTTTGAAACAATTGGAAGATTTTAATATAGAATGTTATTGTTTGATTTAATTTTACTAAACATGGTCAATTAAATCTTATATATGGGACAAGAATGTGGAAAATCAAACATTTTAAAAAGAGTCTATTGTGAATTTTATGTATCAGATATCTTAATAATTTTTTTCATTGGTTAAAAGAATAGTACAATTTCATAATCACTTTGTTAAATGAAGAATAGTTTAGCTTTTGTGATTTTTAAAGAGAAAAAATCAATAATCTTTTCAATTATTTTGAGGCAGCTTGAAAAATGGGAAAATTATAAAAAGATATCTTACCAGAAAGCCCTGGTTGTTCTATAGTGTTGAAAGCAAGCTAGTTCTGATTTGAAAATATGATAAAACAATTGATAAAGTCTTTAGAGGAAAAAAAAATTAATAATCATAAGTAGTTGTCCCATACATGTACGTACAGATTTTTTGACAGCATTATCTTTAAATATATTTTTTCAATCAAAATGATTGAAACTATCCCTGATCAGTTGGAATCTTGTAGGTATGATGTTTGTGTTCAAAAACAATTAAGATTTGGAATGATTAAAGGTGTTTCATTTTTCACCCTAAGTGGCCACTAAAAGTGCAA
>MJUT01042333.1:253134-276957 GCA_002080005.1 Gigantidas platifrons | reverse complement strand
CCCCCCCCCACTCAATAGTAAAATGGTTAGTGCTTTATGTCTTAGAGGAGCCATTCCGTAAGTAAAAGTAATATAAACTTTTTATTCAATCAACACTGGAAGACATCTAACATACACTTTTTCAGTGTACATGATAATAATCCCGACAGACACCTCGGTGATGTCATTGAAATGTGCCGAGAAAACCACGTCGTATTTCCCTGGCGTCCACGGACCTCTTGTTGCATGGTCAATCTTCTTGATAGATATCCCTCACTTATAATTATTAATAACAGCATTTGTGGCATTTTACACGAATATATATAAATCAATATCGTAGTTTACATTAGTTACGTTATTGATGCTAGCCGAGGAGTTCCGAAAGTAATAACTGATAGAACACATGCGCCACCTATTAGCGTAAAAATCGTAGGTGAACCCCATTTGTGGCTATATTGACATGGGTGTGGAATTCTAGACTTCATTACAATGCTATCAAGAAGGAAACTAAGGACAATGGTAAAGAACTGACCATTGAAATCCCGCACCGTGGGTAGGTGTTTGAAAACCTTAAACCTTGAGCTGAGTAATAGAGCACGAACTCATGATGGTAATTTTCATCGTCTGATATATTGATATATACTAGTCCACTGCGTTCTATAGGAAAGATCATTTTGTTGTACGAAAACTAGTATGAAACAAAGGGTTGGGGCTGGGACGATGTGCTTTTATCAAAATTTACTAAGGCCATACTTTATATTGGGAAAATGGGAGGGAGATATTGATGCATTATACAGCAAAGTATATCCAGAGCGACAAAGATGCCCAGATGTACTGCTAATGGACGGACGTAAATAGTACCTCTCAACTGCATGCTAGGGCTCTTTCGCACCCATTTAAGGGTATGAGTTATTATCATGGTTGATGACCCTATTGTGACTGTCAAATGTAGAACAGCAATAAATGCGCTGTTTCTTTACTTGAATTTATATCTAAATGTAATGTTGAATAGTCTCTCATGTCATTTACATACGTATCTTTATTTTACTAATTTACATGATATCTGTCACTAATGAAGCCTGTTTTACCCTTGTGTTTTTACGATATTTGTTCTTTTTTGTATCCTTTTATATGAAATTCTATACCGAGATTTGTGTATTCTGCATTCATTTCTTTAATTTGTGTCTACGTGTAATGTTAGATGGTCACTCATGTTCATTTACGCCCATATTAACACAATATTCTTCTCAAAGCTATTTTAATCGATTGTGATCAAACGTATTTCTGTTGATCTTGAAGGAAACGTTTCCACATACGTTCTTCATTAAATCATGATCATGATCTTGAAGGAGAGGTTTCCATATATTTCTTAAATAAATACTTATAATGATCTTGAAGGAAAGGTTTCCAAATATATTCTTCATTAGATCATGATCTTGAAGGAAAGGTTGCCATATGCGTTCTTCACTAAATCATGATCATGATCTTGAGGGAAAGGTTTCCGTATACGTTCTTCATTACATCATGATCTTGATGGAAAGGTTTCCAAATATGCTCTTCATTAAATCATGATCATGATCTTGAAAGAAAGGTTTCCATATATGTTCTTCATTAAATCATGATCATGATCTTGAAGGAAAGGTTTACATATATGTTCTTTATTAAATCATAAACATGATCTTGGATGATATGTTTCCATATACATTTTGTATGTTCTTCATTAAATGATGATCATGATCTTGGAGGAAAGGTTTCCATATACGTTCTTCAATAAATCATGATCATGATCTTGAGGGAAAGGTTTCCATATGCGTTCTTCACTAAATCATGATCATGATCTTGTAGGAAAGGTTTCTATATACGTTCATTATTAAATCATGATCATGATCTTGAAGGAAAGGTTTCTAAATATATTCTTCATTAAATCATGATCGTGATCTTGAAGGAAAGGTTTCTAAATATATTCTTCATTAAATCATGATCGTGATCTTGAAAGAAAGGTTTCCATATATGTTCTTCATTAAATCATGAACATGATCTTGAAGGAAAGGTTTCCATATACGTTCTTCATTAAATCATGATCATGATCTTGAAGGAAAGGTTTCAATATACGTTCTTCATTAAATCATGATCGTGATCTTGAAGGAAAGGTTTCCATATACGTTTTTCATTAAATCATGATCGTGATCTTGAAAGAAAGGTTTCCATATACGTTCTTCATTAAATCATGATTATGATCTTGAAGGAAAGGTTTCTATATACGTTCTTCATTAAATCATGATCTTGAAGGAAAGGTTTCCATATATATTCTTCATTAAATCATGATCATGATCTTGAGGGAAAGGGTTCCATATATATTCTTCATTAAATCATGATCTTGAAGGAAAGGCTTCCATACATGTTCTTCATTAAATCATGATCATGATCTTGTAGGAAAGATTTCTATATACGTTCATTATTAAATCATGATCATGATCTTGAGGGAAAGGTTTACGTATACGTGCTTCATTAAATCATGATCTTGATCTTGAAGGAAAGGTTTCCATATACGTTCTTCAATAAATCATGATCATGATCTTGTAGGAAAGGTTTCTATATACGTTCTTCACTAAATCATGATTATGATCTTGTAGGAAAGGTTTCTATATACGCTTTTTATTAAATCATGATCCTGATCCTGTAGGAAAGGTTTATATATACGTGCATCATTAAATCATGATCATGATCTTGAAGGAAAGGTTTCCATATTCATTCTTCATTAAATCATGATCATGATCTTGTAGGAAAGGTTTCTATATACGTTCTTCATTAAATCATGATCTTGAGGGAAAGGTTTCCATATACGTTCTTCATTAAATCATGATCATGATCTTGAGGGAAATGTTTCCACATACGTTCTTCCTTAAATCATGATCATGACATTGAAGGAAAGGTTCCCATATACGTTCATCATTAAATCATGATCATGACCTTGGAGGAAAGGTTTCCATATACGTTCTTCATTTAATCATGATCTTGTAGGAAAGGTTTCCATATACGTTCTGCAATAATTCTAAAAAAATATATTGTGGATCCAAATTGTATTTATTAAGGAATATGTGATCCAGTTGACAGTGATGAATGTATGAAAAAGAACAAGTGGCTACAATGTGATGCCAAAGAGTTTAAATGTGCCGCCATTGACGATCCAGGTAACATGAGACCTTATTTCAATATATTTTCCCTTTTATATGGACTTTATAGTGAGTGATTGTTGTTAATATCAACTCATCTATGTTTCAGTTATATCACGGCAAGAACAAAAGTTAGGGCTAGAAATACAGAGGACAATGGTTATGATTATGGTGTTTAACGCCACTTTCAGCAATATTTCAGTGATATCGTGGCGGACAGTTTTATTGGTAGAAGAAACCGGAGTACCCGGAGAAAACCACCGACCTGTCGTAAGTCACTGACAAACTTTATCACATACTGTCGTATCGAGTACACCTCCCTCGCCTGAGCGAAATTCGAACTCACAACATAAGTGGTGATAGGCACTGATTGCATAAATAGTTGTAAATCCAACTACCATACGATCACGACCACGACGTCCCTAAAATAAGGTAATATTCAATAAGATGATGATGAGGTCTGCTTTGTACTAGACTAACACGCTTAGCTGGAATTGCATTGTGCTAGCTTACAGAAGCAATAGTCCGCGGATAGACATATCGCTCCACTCGGACATATTATCATGACTCCGATCCAACCAGTTTTTGCTCTTTCTCCTTAAT
Organism: Gigantidas platifrons; assembly: GCA_002080005.1. Lineage (NCBI taxonomy): Eukaryota > Metazoa > Mollusca > Bivalvia > Mytilida > Modiolidae > Gigantidas > Gigantidas platifrons. The sequence continues at coordinate 273,202 of MJUT01042333.1, read as the reverse complement.
GCTGCATGCTTAGCGGAGAAACAACAAATACCAATGTTATAGTCTTTGATTTGACCCGATCGGGACTCGTACACACGATCTACCACAACAGAGGCGAGCACGCTAACTATTACCACCTAGGATATGGTGGTTGTTTACCTAGTGTCCAGTAGCAACTATTATTCAGGACGAGAACATTCTACATAAACAAGGAAGGACATTGTATAGTCTGCATTCAATATTGAATCATTATTAAAGTTCAAATTACAATGTACTTTTTTTTTAATTGAAGCTGTCAAGATGTTGACCTTGAGAATGCCAAGAACAAAAGTTCAACAAAACGGTAGCATGTATGTGAATACACACTTCCATGTGAAAATAAAGACTGACCACCACGTTATAGCATGGAAGCCATTAATTGACAATGAACGAGTATTACACCATATTGTACTCTTTGGATGTGACAAAATTGGTAAGATATTTTTCAGTATTGCTCAATTATGTACAATATTGGTATATATTTTTGCTTTAGAGGATACCATTTTGCTTTAGAGTATACACTTCGTTCTCCAACAGTGGTGGCGTGTATGTTAACCATTTATGTATATAATTATCAACTGTTTATTGTTGTGAACTGGTTTTCCTCAGATTAAGGCTGACGTCATTTTTAACCCCCATATCTTAATCATGAAAGATCCAAAATTTAGATAATATACCCGGATGAATTTGTTTAATGACATACAACGAAATATCCTGGTAAATGCATATTGAGGGGAATTCCCAGTTATAGACTGCAAAAAACACATTCAAATACAAAACAAAACATATTTTTAATATTGTTAATTTCCAAGTTACAGTAGAATTGTTCGTGTGAAAAGCTCGTCTCTCACCGTCAGAATGAACCGCAGTGTAATTTGCAGTTGTGTTCAAGTTAATTTCTATTTGATATATATATATACTATATCGATATATTCATTGGAGTATACAATTTGGCATCATCGAAATAATTCATAAATAGACAAATTTCGTCATCAATATATCCATTTTGTGATATGTTTTAACAGGACCGCATTGGACATCGCGATATATGTTCGTCGTGATCTATCTTGTCTGTAAGGTGTACGTATGTATGGTTAATTGTGATTGTCAACACCAAAATTACTTCCCTTTAGTCTCCACCAAAACTACTTGTCTCCAACTTACTTCTAATATTTACCATGTGTGTGTTTTGTAGATCGTTGTTTGTCATTTTGGCCTTTGTGTTGTCTGTTCTTTCGCGGTTTACGGATTCTGATTACCACTTTGGTATCTTCAAACTCTTCTTCAGAAGTTTGACGAATGCAAATTTAGGGATAATAGAAACCGTACATAGAAAAATAAATGTCCTTAAAACACTACACATAGATCTTAAAGGCATATTGTCTACAATTTTTTTTTGAAAAATTTTTAACTGTCCATAAATGATTTGTTTAAGCTATCATTAAACAGTTATGCTGCAAAATATACCATTGGTGTTCCTTTTTTTTTTGGACAAAAAAGACCCAAAACTATCGTTATCAGAATTATTGTCCGGGATGACAGAAATTCAAAGTGAAAGTAACAGCGCCACCTATAAAAACGGACGTTTGGAATTCTCGGGGGTTTAGCTTTGAGGTAAGGAAAATACTGTTAAGATTCAAACACTTCATGATTGTCACGCTCGTTTAATGTTGTTTGAATCTTAACGTTTCGTAGCGTATTCGCCAATAATTCGGTGTTTAATCTTCATTTTATGAAGGTCAGTACGGAAAACAACAATAATTTTGGGTATGAAAAAATACAAATGTGGTAGACAATATACCTTTAATATTGACCAACACGAACCCCATTAAGACCGATGTAGATCTCGTGTTACTCGTACATTAAACCTGCCAGATATATGTCTTATTAAATAATGTCTTATATATGGAATGACAAAATAGTACATTCGTTGTTAATTGTACCAAAACGTGACAAAACGAAGACACTTCCACCAATTGCACTGCTCTACCACACTCGGAAACTAATAACAAATTGCCGATGGCAGGCCGTCATCTGGTATTTGAGGTGCATACATGAGCGATAATCTACACCAGTGTAGTTGATTAGTAATAAACAAAAACACTATCGATCTGAACATCTCTGTCCGCGAAGTCACTTCCGATGTAGGAAATAGTAACTTACAACAATATAATAACAATGAAACAGATTAAATACAATTACAGTATGTAAAAAAAAAAATACAGTATATCTGACAACACGACAAATACAATAATGACACAATGTACTTCGAAAGTGTAGGCTTCTAGAGCATTCAGCAATATAACGGCATCGGTGGTACATTGGTCCGTGTGCTCGCATCGAGTGCGGTAGATCGTGGGTTTTATCCGAGATCGGGTCAAATTGGTATTTGTTTGTTCTCCGCTAAGCACACAGCATTAAGGAAAAAGCAAAGACTGGTTGGCCCGGAATCAGCATAATGTGTCCGAGTGGGGCGACATGTCTATCCGCGGACTGTTATTTCAGTGAGCTAGCACTAAAAAATCCAACTAAGTGCAAAACGGACCTCATCATCATTTCTTTGAAAATTAACTTGTTCTCGCCATGATATAGAAGGAAATTTTCTGAGTTGGCGCTAAACAACAATCACTCACTCGCTCATTCAGCAATAGAAATATTACAAGAGACAAATGTGTTTTTATATAAGCATATTCCATTTTTGTTTATTGTTTAGAAAAAGAACCTGTAACTAATAAGCCTAAAGCCTCTTTATCATTCGAGGCTCCTAAACACTGTAAACAGCTAAAAGTGTGGGTGCGTGGAATTCTGGGAGACTGTTTTCCTGATCAGTTTGGATATCTTATTGGCACTAATGGCTTCACAAGATTCATGCTTCAAGTAAGTCATTTGCAAACACAATTTAGAATAATGTTGAACTACTTTTTTCTTTCAGGATTCATCTGTCTGACTAGCTGTGGACCCGTAACTCTAATTGGTCCTTATTATTTTGTATGGTCCATAAATCTACGGATTTCTCTGTATTAAAAACTTGCGACTCTGCGCACTCGAACTGTGGCACCGATTTTAGGGGATTTTTTTTGTCATGAAATCGCTTGTGAGAACGATCACATATATATATTTCGTTTCGTTAGATATTTATCTACAACCTTCTATACTTATTTACCTATTATTATTAATGCCTCGCTCATTATGCATACTTCGTCGACCATTTTGCTGCTCCGGTATATTCTCGTTCAGAGGCCACGTGATCTTCCGAAAATAACTCTAGTTCCGTGATAAAGTTTGTCAATGACTTGTGACATGTTGGTGGTTTTCTCCGTGATAAAGTTTGTCAATGACTTGCGACATGTTGGTGGTTTTCTCTGGACACTTCGGTTTCCTCCACCAATAAAACTGAAATATTGTTGAAAGTGGCGTTAAACACCATAAACCAAAAACAACCAAACTTTACTCATTAACAAAATGTAGGGTTCTGTTACTTATATTGTAGATACACTGGGTTAATGGAGACAACCGTGCAGATTATAGTGATGGCTCAGGAATTACTTTATATTATACGTCTAAACTCCGATCATACAACGCTGCATCTCTTACTATAGGAGATACCTCCTTATCTCTGAAGCCTGGACTGGAGGACGCCAAGACCGAGGGTGTTTGTTCTGGACTATGCACAAAACGAATGTTTACGGGACCAATCTATGTATATTCTACTTATAATCATATGCATTCAGTGGGTAAGAATATTATAAAGTAATTTGCATATACATGTACCATTTTAAATAAAAGGGATATGGAATTGAAGAAAAAAATGTTGAACAATGATGTCTGAGAATTTCACCAATAAAACGAACTACCACTATGTAATTGAAATATTTTTAATGTATCGTAATCAAATGTAAATAAAAACCAAAGATTGTTAGGAAAGAACTGAAGTACAATACAAGGTAGAATACCAATATAAAAGAGCAAGAAAATGCATCATAAGTGGTAATCAGAAACCATCAATCCAAGAAGGAAACACAGTACAATGAACAAGAGAAAAGAACAAACAATGATCTACTAAGTCCTACATATATAGTGTATTTCATTGAAAATATATATCAGGGGTGGATTCAAGGGGTGGCGCACCCGGCGCGCCCCCCCCCCTAAAATTGGGAAAAATATGATTTTTTGGCGTAAAATCGTGATTTTTCACACGAAATACCCCAAAATTTTTCGCACCTCCCTCCGCTCGGCGCGATCTTTTTTTATGTGCGTCCCCCTTAACTTGAAATCCTGGATCCGCCCCTGTATAGTGTATTTCATTGAAAATATATATGTATGATTCACGGTAAATCATCCGTTTTGTTACCCAATAAAAGTTATTGTATTTGTAATATATATATAGAGAATATTATATGGCTCTTTCCGTATCACATCCCGTATCAACCCGAGACACCAATATCATCCCGATAGCTTTAGCTCGAGTGATGATATTGGTCGAGGGTTGATACAGGATGGGATACCAAAAGAGCAATATCATATTATGTTTATCATATACTTAAACATGAGAAAGTTTTGTTCTGTATTACAATTGTGACGTCGACGTAGTCACGTGATCAATATCATTTTAAGGGGTGATGATATCGATATCAGTCACGGCAGACAAATACAGCCGTAATGTTCTTTCAGTATTATATATGCAAATTTCCTTTATTTAGTACTAAGACATTAACTTACGAATTAACTTATTTAAACAAACGACTACGAACAGAAATAAAATGATTGACATTTGGCATGGAGCTTAAGCTATTGTACAACATTCAGACCTGCATGTTGCACAGTGGTATAAGCCCCGCCCATCATCCTTTGGATTCAACAAAGATTTAATGGCTGGTTAATTAAGTATGGCCCATTATCAATTCCAGATAATATACCATGGTTTTCTACAAACACATTTTTTTAAGCAGAACAATTTATATAAAAAAAAAACATCAAAGGCAAACAAGTCATTTATTTTACAAGGTGTCGTGGCACTTTGAAGTGAGTTTATAAAATTTCAAAATGTCTACACAATAACTGCATACAGCAGCCACAAAAAAATGTATCAACTTAACATTTTCACATTTGAGCATAGCATGAAGAGCGTTGTTTTCTGCTTTCGTTATTAGGTCGTCAAGAAAAAGTAGAGCATTATAGAGATGGCAGGCTAATAAATACGTTACGTGACGAGGAAGACTTTAATTATAAAAGGGCGATTGAAACAGTGTAAGTATTTACTAGTAATCTTTTGCAGGGTATGTTGCGCATTTTCACCTGTTCTGTATCAACAACAAACTAGTGCTATGAAAATAAGTCCTATCTCTGAAAATGACATAAGCAGTAGAGAAAACCGAAATGGCATTCAAGATAAGGAGTTTCTGTTTTCTTTTAAGGCACCCTCCGCGTCAGAATTTTTGTAGCGATTACCTCAACCTGATTTTCTTTTTCTTTCATTTTTCTGGTGAGTTAATACTAAATAATTTCTTTTATTTTCATTTTAGACATAGCTCTCCGGTGGAGATATTACCTGGAGACGAATTAAGAACAAAATGTGTATACGATACAACTTCAAGAAATGAAACAACACGGTTTGGATGGGGAGCGCAGCAGGAGATGTGTTTCGCATTCTTAACATTTTATCCCATTGAAAATGTACTAACAGATCATAACTGTTTTTCTTGGTTTAAAGTCCCAGATTGTATTCTGTTTGATAAATTGTCACGATTACGTAAACAAGAAGAAAAATATCCTTTATTGAAATTGGGAATTCAGACTTATATGAGAGTTTTCATGAGAACTCACGGATAATTTTGTATTCGGACTTAAATGAGAGTTTTCATGAGAACCCATGGGTAATTTTGCATTTGGACTTACAAATCTATATAATAGTTTCCATGAGATCCCATGGGTACTTTGTATTCGGACTTATATATGATAGTTTTCATGAGAACTCATGGGTAATTTTGTATTCGGACTTGTATGAAAGTTTTCATGAAAGCAAGTGAGAAAATTGTATTCGAACTTAAAAGGGAGTTTTCATGAGAACCCATGTGTAATTTGGTATTCGGACTTATATGAAAGTTTTCATGAAAACCCATGAGAAATTTTGTATTCCGACTCATATGAGAGTTTGCATGAGAACCCATGAATAATTTTGTATTCGGTCTTGTAGTATGAGAGTTTTCATGAGAACACAAGAGGATTATTGTATTCGGACTTATATGAGAGCTTGCATGAGAACCCATGGGTAATTTTGTATTCTGACTTACATGAAAGTTTCCATGAAGACATGTTATATTTATCTTTATGGAAAAGATACCAACTGTACAGAGTTAAAATAAGCCAGTACTACCCAGGTTCTGTTCGATAAAATTAATTAAAACATACATTTAACTATTAACTTAGGATTAATGATACAACATTAAATTAAGAAATGCATATTTCCTTTTTTTTGTGTATTTATTTTGCATTTGCATATCAATAAAGAATGAATTTGGCATATGTATGATAGCATATGGGTTAGGTTTATGGTGTTTGACGCCACTTTCAATAATATTTCAGTTATATCATGGTGGTAAGTTTTATTGGTGGAGGAAACCAGAGGACCCGGGGAAAACCAACCGACCTGTCGTCACAAGTCATTCACATATTACATAATGTTGCATCAAATACACTTCGCCATGAGCGGGATTCGAACTCACAACTTCAGTAGTGATAGGCACTGATGACATAGATAGTTGTAAATCCAACTACCATACTATCACGACCACGACGGCCCCTAATTTGACCTTTGTATGATGGTGAGTATTTCATAGCATATTATGTCAACCAAAGTACTAGTTAATATGGATGGTTCGTATCCGAAATCCTAGACATCAATATTAACGTTTTGGATAATGGGTCTTCGTTGTGTAATTTGCAACAATCCTGGGATTTTCGTCGACTATCGTCACTTTTACCCCTTTTCAGTTATAATCTGACTACCAGATTTGTTAGGGGAACGAATGCCCGAACAGCTATAATGAACTGACAAGCGAAATCCCGTGTTTCTAACTAGAGTAACACGACGGGTGCCACCAGTGGACCATAAACTGCTTACCCTTCTGAAGCTTCTAAGTTCACCCCCGGTTTTTAGTTTGGTTCATTTTACTCAATCTTCAGTTTTATGTGTATGTTTTGTAAATCGGTGTTTGTCCTTTTGTCCTTTTTCTGTTGGTCATTGTATTGTTTGTTCTTTTTCTTTCGGTCATTGTGTTGTTTGTCCTTTTTCTTTCGGTCATTGTGTTGTTTTTCCTTTTTCTGTTTGGTCATTGTATTGTTTGTTCTTTTTCTTTCGGTCATTGTGTTGTTTTTCCTTTTTCTTTCGGTCATTGTGTTGTTTTTCCTTTTTCTTTCGGTCATTGTATTGTTTGTTCTTTTTCTTTCGGTCATTGTGTTGTTTTTCCTTTTTCTTTCGGTCATTGTGTTGTTTTTCCTTTTTCTTTCGGTCATTGTGTTGTTTGTCCTTTTTCTTTTGGTCATTGTGCTGTTTGTCCTATTTCGGTTTAGGGATTCTGATTACTCCTTTGGTATCTTGAAACCCAAACACTCACAAAAGGTGGAAATATGCGCGAACCCATTTCGTGGTTTAAGGTTTATGATCAAAAGTGAACGGCCTTAATACACGTTCCTTAATCACTCAGCCACACAGTCCCTGTTACAAGCTATATATACATGTTACTGATGACTGTCGAACTAATGTTTGTCGGACAAATAATTGTCGGATTCATGTTTGTCAGATTAGTAACTGTCGGACTAAAAAAAAGAGAAAGAAAAGCATAAGAACATAAAAGAATAAAATCTAAAAACATACAATGTAAGAGAAAAACTACACTTAAAAAAACATTAAAATTTGCAGAAACGGCATGTTCAATTTATAAATGTTGAAGATGTAATGACTTCTTTAAAAAGGGGGAAAACTTGAACCGTGTAAAAATGAAACTTGTATATTGTCTAGGCATCACAAGAGCCAGGACTCGTATCCACAAAACAATTTTAACTTAAGTATTCTGTAAACTAAGATTTCACTAAATATTTCATTGGATTGCACAAATAAACTTAAGTGGTTCCCTAACTAAGAAAATCTTAAGTATTGAACAATAAGGAGCCATTTGTACTTTTACCAAATATTCATTCAAATAGTAGACAATTTGTAAAAAAGGTGTGTTGTCCATTCATGGTGATTGAATGATTGTTGTTTAACGCCAACTCAGCAATTTTTCAACTATAACATGGTGAGAACAAGTTAATTTCAATGATGATGAGGTCTGCTTTGTACTAGAACAACACGCTTAGTTGCATTTTTATAGTGCTAGCTCACTGAAACAACAATCCGCGGATAGACATGTCGTCCCACTCAGACTCATTATCCTGATTCCGAACCAACCATTCTTTGCTCTTTCTCCTTAAGGCTGCGTGCTTAGCGGGGAAGCAACAAATACCAATTTTATAATTCTTTGGTTTGACTCGATCGGGGCTCGAACCCACAATCTACCGCACTAGAGACGAGCACGCTAACCATTACACTATCGATGCAGTAAAGTATTTGTAAAAAGGTGCGCTGTCTATTCAAATAAGATGAAAAAACGTAATACTAGAGTAAAAAAGCAAAGAAATAGACAATAACAGCGCATTGACTTGACATAAAATCGATATACAGATGAGGCTTAGAATCGGGGAAAATGCGAGGGTTTCCCGAGCATTTTCCCAGATTCGTGCCGAATACGTATATCGAATTTTATGTCAAGTCAATGCACTGCTATTGTCTTTATACTGCAATCATTAGTGACATTAATGGATATTACTACCAATATTCAAATTATTTAAAAAGTTAGTTACCCCCAAGAAGCCCCAACTGATTTCTAAATGTTATAAACGGTCAGTGACCATTTATCACTTGTAAATATACTGTCAACGCATTTTGACTGCTCAAATAGAACGATTGCAGTATAAAAATAATTAACTGTTTCCTTCAATTCATTGATTATATACTTATTAAAACCTTTTAAAATTTAAAATTTAAAAACTGCAATTTCCACTGGGGCGGTGTGTTTGTTTCATTTTAATGCACTTGACAAAGCGAGCTCTGACACTTTAAATGATTGAAAGATAGCAACATAGTCCGATGGAAATCAAGATCCAGACTTAGGACCACAATGATTCCAAAAATCATCATTATATTTCAAATTATTTCATTATCATTAAAACAGAAAATATTACAATTATTAAACATTTTTAATGTTTCTAATTAAAAACAAAACTCTTACGGTACGTTCGAAACCTATAACCGATACTTGTTTGAGGACAATTGTATATGAATTGTAGTATTTAGCATTTCTAAATCTCATTATTTTCATAATTAATATGGAATGTTTTCATGAAATTTGCTAAAATAAGGATGTTAAAAAAGTAAGCAAATATATGAAACAAAACCATTTAAAACTTTAAATGTATGAATGATATTAATTTTGGGAAATGACAATAACTGATATTGTCCATCCATTTTAGCATATTTATATGATTATGATACTCTAACAAAAAAAACCAAGAACTTTACTATTATGAGCTTTCTAAAGGAAAAAAACCAAACAGATACAAATAATTGAAAAGAAGAAATAAATCTTAGGAAGGAGGAGCTCAGACCAGTAAGAGAAAAATGCGAACTGGAGAAAGAAGAAAGAAAACAAAGTCATGAAAATGACAAATAACAAGTAATAGAATCTTCTTTTTTAAACATTTTGAACAACGAAAATCAAATTTTTAATAACTTATCAGAATCAGAAAAACGTTCATACATTTTAAATCCATCAACACCATCTCAAGTAAATAAACTGGGTTCCTTTTTAAAAAAGTCATTAGAACTGAGGACAGGGGACTCCTAACATATTTACTTGAAAATGTCGATTTTATGTTCTCTTTGTTACCTGTCTGTTTATGTGTATAATTGTCACAAACTGTATTGTTTAATGACAATAAAATTTTGAATTCGAATTTGAATTTGATAAAGCAAGTATCAAGAAAGAAATTAGATATCAGACAATTATCTAAAGATAACACTTAAAATAAAGCATTAACCTGTGTATGATTAATGTTGAAATAAATTATGAATTATTCCATTCTGGAAAGGGGTCGTCGTGGTCGTGATCGGATGGTAGTTGAATTTATAACTACCTATGCAATCGGTGTCTATTACAACTAACGTTGAGTTTGAATCCCAATCAGGCGAGTTATAGTCGATACGACATTATTTGATTTTAAAGTTTGTCAGTGACCTGTGGCAGGTCGATGGTTTTCTCCGGGTACTCCACGATATAACTGACATATTGTTGAAAGTGGCGTTAAACACCATAACCATAACCCCTAATCCATTCTGGAAAAATTATGAAGTGTCCATAAATAAATGTTTAAGTCAGATTTGTATCCAGATTTCCCCTGATTTCCCCATAAAAATTCAAGTCTGAATTATTTCCTCAGATTTGTTGTAGCTCTGTTTCCGAAATATGAGGGACCATAAATGATCAATGCCAAACATTTTCTATATATTTAAGAGGTAATCTCAAAAGTTCTTACAACTTTTGTCACAAAATTATTTTATATTGCGGGTGTGTAGTTTACATCCTCATATGAAGGGCCCGGGTGGTTCAATGAGTTAATTAGTTGGATTACCTAACAACCCATACAAGCCTATCACCAATACGGCGTGAGTTCGCACTCGGCTTTGTAAATTACAAAAAGGGTACACTCGACTCGCAGCCGCAGGCTTCTTTCACCACTTAAACTGGTTGCCATGATATAACTGAAATATTGCTGAAAGTGGCGTTAAAACACAATAAATCAAAATCAAATCCTCATATGATTGACTATTTTCAAGTTACTTTTTTTTTATCTTTATTAATATTTTTTAAGTTACTGACACTGGTGTGATTTTTTTTTTATTGATTTTGAGTAGGAAATTGTCTAGTAAAACACACAATTTTGCTTTCGTTTAGAGAAGGTAGGTGTTGCTTTTAGTCTAAGCGTCGGGAGGGGTAACACTTACCCATGTTTTTACGAATGGACGTCCCGCATTTGATTTCCACTCAATAATTAAAATTTCGCTTAAGTAAATCTTTTGAAATTTATGCACTTAGTCAGTGATCATACTGATTTCGGACTTAACTACTTTATTTTGTTCTAGAGTTACGCTCTTGTTTTTGATTTGCCGAACATACAATTGTTTTAGGTTTCCATTCAATGACTTAAGATTCCTTTAGTCATGTCATTCGGAATTTATACACACGGTTAGGGACTATCAAAGACGGGCCAAGATCGATTTATAACTTTACCATTTGTTTTGGTCAGGAAATATATGACCCTAGATTTGCCAAAAAAAAAAAACAATTTCGCAGGTTTCAGGTTTCTGTTACCTAACTCAAGTTCTGCTTATGCTGGATACTCATTCAATGGGAGCGAACTTCCATCTGGTTTGTTAAATTCACAACCTGCTTCAATGACAGAATGCCACTCTTCCTTAACCTTCCTGAAACATGTCGCCTGCCTTAATGTTAGTGTATCGCAAAAAGAAAATGACAATGAAAAAAAAAAGATGCAACAAATATCTAAATTTAATTCAAACCGGAATATAAACTTACATTGTGCATTTTTTTTTAATTTGAATATAAAAGTGGTTTCTGTATATATTCGATGAATTATTTGGAACTGTTTACCCTTCGAGAGCACCCCAGTTTTTTTGTGTGAGATATGTGTTTCTCATCGTGTTAGGTTTTTTTTTGTGTTGTCCTATTATGTGTCCGAACATTCCGAGTTTCGTGTTGTGATGTCCGTTACGATTTCCGCATACAAACGATGTTCGTTTCGTCTTTGCCTCCAGTTGTTTGTGGGAGGGCGCATGTCTTATTTGCTTTTGGCGGGGGGGGGTTGTGCTTGTTGGTGTGTAGTGGTGTACGGTTCATATTGTGTTATAATTTTGGTTTTTTTTTCTTCACCTTGTGTACCATTTTCTCTGATTGTCCTTTTTGATTGCCCCTTCGATATTCTCTAACGTTTATTTGTAAAATCAAAGGCAAATCGTCATCATGTTCTATTGCCCAGAAGACCAGTTGCCATATCTATACTAGACATCTAATTATGAGCTCATATTTTTATACATGTACCTAAATATCAGGAAGAGTATCCAAAAACGTTCTTGTCACGTCCATCATGTACTTGTACGGACATGGGTTACACGTTCTCGTACACGGTGGATGGTATTATCTCAAGGGTAATCATTGCAAGTTTATACGTGTACGTGTACGTGTCCAAAAAATATATAAATTCAAAATTTTATTGTCATTAAACAATACAGTTTGTGACAATTATAAACATAAACAGACAGGTAACAAAGAGAACATAAAATCGACATTTTCAAGTAAATATGTTAGGAGTCCCCTGTCCTCAGTTCTAATGACTTTTTTTTAAAAGGAACCCAGTTTATTTACTTAAAATATATGAAAGTTTTTTCTGATTCTGATAAGTTATTAAAAATTTGATTTTCATTGTTCAAAATGTTTAAAAAAGAAGACCTCAATTCAGAATTTATGGTGCAATGTAAAAGAAAATGTTTCTCGTCATCTATACACTTACAGTGTGAGCATAAACGTTGCTCTCTGGGAATATTTAAATGTCTCCCCTTTTCTATTAATAGGTTGTGTTCACTAATTCTAAGTTTTGTTATTAGCTTTCTGTATTCAAAATTAGATATAAATAAGTAAATTTCCAATGATAAATTTTGTTTTAAATTTGAGAATAAATATAATTTACTTTTTTGGTCTAATTTTGAGAGCTTATTATTTATTAAATTTTCATAGTAAAATTTTAGTGTTGATTTTACATATTTCTTGGGTAGTTTTACTTGATTTGGACTAGTAGTATTTTTGGAGCTGTAAGATATTAAGACCTGTCTCATCAATAATACTCTTTGCATATGAAAACCATGTTTAGATGCCTTGAGAATCTAAATTTTGGCAAAATAAAAAGGATTCTTTTAAAAGTGGGTAAATAATTAAAAAGATGAGAAACACGAACCCAACCAAAAACCAGGATGAACCCTAATGATCGCGAATAGTAAGTTGTTCCCGTTTCGTATTTAAAAAAAAACCAAACATGTAAATAGTCGTCGTGTTACTTATGTAATCAAGTTCGTTAAAAGTCTTATTTGTGATATAGTAAAGATAACAGCTATATAAAAGGGAAAAGATACATTGCCATATTTGAAACACACTTGCCCGACCGCCATTCTCTATTCAGAGTTGTCGTTCCTGCTACGCTACACAACGTAGCAGGAACGACAACTCTGGATAGAGAATGGCACGGCCGCATCATATCACTAAGAAGGGAGGTTCATCCCCATGATACTAGTTTCACCGGCCATTGTTTATTGAACTGTCTGTATCAAGTAAGGAAAGTGAGCGATCATATATATCTACGTAAGGAGTATCGATTTTGTCTCTGGTATTCGGTTAGATTATGGAACTGTTCCGACGGTGTGGTGTTTTTTGTTTTTCGTTTTAAAATCATTGGAAGAATACATGTAATTGTTGATGATAAAATATAATGCATGCTGACCAGTGTTTTTTGTTGTTGTTGTAAATATTGTAAAAATGTAGTGGAAGATGGAATTCGTTTTCTAATAGTTTTCTCGACATACAAAGATACACTCAAAAGGTTTGATATTTTAGAGTTTGACAATTGTGTTTCATCATCATCTCATTGAAAATTAACTTGTTCTCGCCATGGTATAGCTGAAAATTGCTGAATTGGCATAAAACAACAATCACTCACAATTTTGATAAGACTAAACATATTAAAAATCGTATTAGTCCACAGTCTTTTAAGGATTCAAAAGCTTTATGCTCTTTTTTGTGTCATAAAAATTCTACATAGGACTAAATTCCGCTCACTATTCAGGCCTACCATATTTTACAATATTTGTTATCGGTAAATAGTTCAGAACAAAATGATGTATTGATAACAACAACAAAAAATGAAGACAAAAAAAAGAAAGAAAGACATTAAATAGCAAAAAATAAAATAAATAAAATAAATTAAAACACCACATTAAAAAAGACCATATCTGAAAACAAATCATAATATCTCTGCAAACACTCTGAAAGACGTTTTCTTTCATTGAAGTATACATGTGATGGACACTATTTACTGACTTATATTGACCGACATATTTCCCCTCAGGTAAAATCACAGTGTTACATATCATTATAGGCTGTGTAAATGTAGAGTTAAAAAATGTGGCCATCTGGTGCTCTGTACATGTAAAGTATTGACCTACGATTATGTCTCAAGGTATGGTCAAAGTAGTCACAAGATCCTACAATACACAAGACATAACACGTCGTTATGATTGGTCGTCTATTTGTGAAAAATTAGTTCACTTTCATTTTGAATTCAACTACTAGTACATGTATTTAGTAATATGAAAAAAGCAACATATTTCCTAACGAAAGAGCCAGATATCGATGTTTACGTGTCTCCTTGACCAATTGTTATATAGAAGAGCAATTGATTTTAAATATATTGAATTTGTGTAGTTTTAAAAACAATTACAAATCAGTCACTATAATTTTATTTCCCATTTTTATTTTGAGAAAAAGGGGGAAATGGGCAAATTCAAATATTCAGAGTGTGAAAATAAAGCGTTTATTTATTCATTTTACATCAGATTCGCTTTTGTACTAATATACTTATCAACAGGGTTGGTGTTGGTGTTTAGCGCCACTTTTTATACAATATTTTAGTGATATCATGGCGGTCAGTTTTATTGGTAAAGGAAACCTGAGTCCCGGAGCCAACCGTCGACCTGCCGCAAGTCACTGATAAACTTTATCACATAATGTTGTATCGAGTACACCTCGCCTGAGTGAGATTCGAACTCACAAGTTTAGTAGTGATAGGCACTGATTGCACATGTAGTTGTAAATCCAACTACCATACGACCAAGACAACGACGCCTTCACTTATCATCAGTTTTACTAAATAATGTAAAATATTGAAATTTAAAATCATAACAAATATTGCAATTTTTTATTTTTATCTTTTTCTGTTGTACCATGTATTTGTGTATCCAGGTTGTCAATACACACAAAACTTGGGAACATGTACTGATATCTCGTAATATATACTACATGTATATTGACTTTGTTTTTCAATGAGTCAGTCTGTTAGAAACGATGTTGTAATATTAGCCCATAACTTTACTACAGATTTATTAAATTGCTGTTAATTCAAATATTCCACAATTAAAAAAATAATAAATTCCTTTTTTTCAAAATTCTTGTTTTTTGTTAATGTTACCCTGGAAATTTATTTTACAGTTCTGCACGATTGTAGAGAGTTATAATCTAGACATTTCCTATAAGGTAATACATTGTATGTTACTCACGTATAACTCACGCCGGGGGAGGTGTATGAAAGAGGAAGTTACATGTAGAATATTGACACACATTCGTCATTTTACACTCTCTGTCCACAAAAAATATATGTTCACATAGAAAAAGTATGTTTTATAGAATCTGGATGTGTTATAGACCTTAATTGATATTAGTAGGTATTTATTTAATATATTAATTATGTAAATTTGCTTAATTTTAATTATGTAAATGATGCGTGGTCGTATATAAATATTTTCTAATTCCATGGAAAAATGGGTTTTGTCATTTTTCTATTTTGAAAATGAAAACAAATTAATCTTGTTCCACCGTGATGTAAGTTAATACAAATATTTGCTAATTTCAGGAAAAAAAAATGTTTTATTTTTTTCTATTTTGAAAATTAAAAAAAATATATTAAACCTGTTCCAAAAATTCTATTCAATATTTATTAATTTTTCATATAGTTTTATTTATCATCAATATTTATTTATACAGTTTTAAAACTGTCATATTTCAATTATAAAAAAATGTTTAAAAGAAATTATAATGAATGTTCATGATAACGTTTATTACAAGGAAATTTCGAAAATCGTGTTTTCCTCCAATTTTCACGCAAAAAATAATGATTTATTAAATGAAGAAGAAAAACATAACGTAGGATTACGACCAGTCATGATTAAATATAAATCCGACAAATAAATACATCATCATAGTTACAAAGTGAATAAAAAGGTGGGTATGGTATTTAACGTCACTTTCAACAATATTTCAGGTATATAATGGCGGGCATAAAACGAAGTGTAATTAGGAATAAATAATCCTACACCATTGATTTTTTCTGATATTCAAATCACTTATATTTTCCAAGTAAGATTAAGCAAAGATAAATCCAACTGGTATTGAGGGATCATCGTGGTCGTGATCGTATGGTAGTTGGATTTACAACTACCTATGTAATCAGTGCCTATCACCACAAAAGTTGTAAGTTCGAATCCCGCTCATGGCGAGATGTATTCGATACAACATTATGTGATAAAGTTTGTCAGTGACATACGACAGGTCGGTGATTTCCCCCAGGTCAGTGCCGTCTTAACAGTATTACTAGGCCACCGGGCAAAGCATTGCATTGGGGCCCATACCTACACAACCACTCACAGTAATACAACTGCAAATGTCGATAGAATTAAACATAAATTTATTGTACTGGTACGTCCAACAAAATTAGTGTTTAAACATTAAAGCATGCTGTACACAACATACATAGATTCGCATGGGGACCCCATACTCGTGCATCTACCCAGCGTGTCAAAGCGTTAAGACAACACTGCTCCGGGTACTTCGGTTTCCTCCAACATTAAAACTGACCGCCATGTTATAACTGAAAGATTGTTGAACCTAGCGTTATATAAACCTATCCCTCAAGTAAGAATAATCCAACTGATCTTGATCTGACATTTCCTGCATAGCCCGATTAAATTCCACAAGGTACAACTATAGTGTAGTGTCCATTTGAAATTACAGTACATCCGACATTCATTCCAGTCGGCCTTAGAAAATAATAAAATCGCAGAAGAAAACAGAAATATTTGGTAGTAACCGGGGAGGTGGAAGGGAATTTTTCTAACTTTCCTTTGCGTACAAAACAGACAGGGTCAATGCAGGGCAAATTATCACGTGACCTTTAACAGCACAAAGGAAGAACGGACCAGAAAAGTAACGAACAAGATGTACGCCGACTCTTATTCGCATCACCCCATGGTTAATTTAATCATGGACGTAGAGAGTAACAATTTACATGAATATAAACAGCTAAGCTCAAACTGGTACCAGTTCAGAACTGGTCTCTCATTGTAGACATGAGATGGTATAAATACAGCTTCCTGTGGTAACAACATAATATGATCCGAGGTATAATAAAGGAAAGGATTGTGACCCCCTTTATCTTGTCAGATTCCACCATACGACTAAGTCGATGCACACTCACAAAACCCCCTCCCCCACCACAGCACCATATCTGAGGAGAACATCTATACTTAAATTTTCTGGAAAGTTTGATTAGACATGACTGCTTCTACCATTTTATAAAACTAAAATTGTTTTACTGTTATTAAATTGGTTTATCTTATCAATTAGATAAACTTTAATATACAAACTTTACACATGTACAACATGTACTTACTATCAAACACTTTCTTTTACACCCAGATGTTAGCACAACTACCCAATCTGTCGGGATGAGGGATTAGGTTTATTGTTAACATGGGCGGTTCCAGGATTTCAAGTTAGGGGGCGTACCTAAAATACTTGGGCCGAGCGGAGTGAGGCGCGGAAATTTTTGGGGTATTTCGTGTGAAAAATCACGATTTTACGCAAAAAAATCTGGATCCGCCCCTGGTTAAGGTGTGTAATGTCACTTTCAACAATAGTTCAGTTATATCGTGGCGGTCAGTTTTATTGTTAGAGGAAACGGGAGTTCCTGGAGAAAACCACAGAAAGCCACTGACAAACTTGATCACATAACGTTGTATCAGGTACACATCGCCTGAGAAGTTGGGATGCGAGAATGAACTAATGTATGCATATAAGTATTATAAACATCGCCTTTAGACTCTAATCTATGGTTTCTAGGTCTGACTAAATTATATTTGTCATTTTTATAACAATTTAAACGCATTAAATGCTTGGAAATAACGACAAACATGTTTTATTTGGAGTGTTTGTTTTTGTAGGAGACCAGAACTGTAGCATGTATAATAAAGTAAAGCTGTAAGTTGTGTATTATTAGTACGTTTTTATTACTTCATTAAAGCATCAGATAATTAATGGATTAGGATTATTGTGTTTAACGTCAGTTTCAACAATATTTCAGTTATATCGTTGCCATAGAGAATTAATGATAAGTCTACAAAAACAACAGGGACCGTCGTGGTCGTGGTCATATGGTATTTGGATTTACAACTACCTATTCAATCAGTGCCTATCACCACTAAAGTTGTGAGTTCGAATCCCGCTCATGGCAAGGTGTGTTCGATACAACATTATGTGATAAAGTTTATCAGTGACTTACGGCAGGTCGTTGGTTTTCTCCGGAACAATAAAACTGACCGCCAGGATATAACTGAAATATTGTGGAAAGTGGCGTTAAATACCAATCAAAGCAAAAACAACAGTTCTCTACATTAATAGTTTTTTTATTCCCATTTCCTATGTACAGTTCATCTGTATTCCCATTTCCTATGTACAGTTCATCTGTATTCACATTTCCTATGTACAGTTCATCTTTATTCCCATTTCCTATGTACAGTTCATCTTTATTCCCATTTCCTATGTACAGTTCATCTTTATTCCCATTTCCTATGTACAGTTCATCTTTATTCCCATTTCCTATGTACAGTTCATCTTTATTCCCATTTCCTATGTACATTTCATCTTTATTCCCATTTCCTATGTACAGTTCATCTTTATTCCCATTTCCTATCTACAGTTCATCTTTATTCCCATTTTATTTGTTCAGACTGCAATGACACAGCAGAAAAAATACTGTTCGAAATGTTAAATACACATGACCGCATGCGATATCGTTGACAAAGAACAAAGAACTGTATCACCGTGACTATATCACGCCGTCAGGTTCTAAATCAAACATAGGCACTTCAATAAAAAGGAGCAGAGTAAAACTAGTTTAATGTCATCAAATTTCACCATTTGTGAATCTCAAACACTCCCATATAACGGCCCCGGTGAGCAATGTTGTAAAGAGTGCCGCGCCCTAACCTTGAACTTTATACAAAATATATACCAATATATTATACCTTCCTCGATAGTAGTCAGTTAACTACGAGCATTCATTCACCCTGCTATTATACTGTCCATATTCTTGCTCTGTATTTCTGTATTTATACGTCGTAGAGTCCCTGCTGGGCTATTGTTGTCATTCTTGCTCTGTATTTCTGTATTTATACGTCGTAGAGTCCCTGCTGGGCTATTGTTGTCATTCTTGCTCTGTATTTCTGTATTTATATGTCGTAGAGTCCCTGCTGGGCTATTGTTGTCATTCTTGCTCTGTATTTCTGTATTTATACGTCGTAGAGTCTGCTGGGCTATTGTTGTCATTCTTGTTCTGTATTTCTGTATTTATACGTCGTAGAGTCCCTGCTGGGCTATTGTTGTCATTCTTGCTCTGTATTTCTGTATTTATACGTCGTAGAGTCCCTGCTGGGCTATTGTTGTCATTCTTGCTCTGTATTTCTGTATTTATACGTCGTAGAGTCCCTGCTGGGCTATTGTTGTCATTCTTGTTCTGTATTTCTGTATTTATACGTCGTAGAGCCTGCTGGGTTATTGTTGTCATTCTTGTATTTAAACGTCGTAGAGTCCCTGCTGGGTTATTGTTGTCATTCTTGCTCTGTATTTCTGTATTTATACGTCGTAGAGTCCCTGCTGTGCTATTGTTGTCATTCTTGTTCTGTATTTCTGTATTTATACGTCGTAGAGCCTGCTGGGTTATTGTTGTCATTCTTGTATTTAAACGTCGTAGAGTCCCTGCTGGGCTATTGTTGTCATTCTTG
>MJUT01042333.1:241404-252387 GCA_002080005.1 Gigantidas platifrons | reverse complement strand
TCTGTATTTCTGTATTTATACGTCGTAGAGTGCCTGCTGGGATATTGTTGTCATTCTTGTTCTGTATTTCTGTATTTATACGTCGTAGAGTCTGCTGGGTTATTGTTGTCATTCTTGTTCTGTATTTCTGTATTTATATGTCGTAGAGTCTGCTGGGATATTGTTGTCATTCTTGCTCTGTATTTCTGTATTTATACGTCGTAGAGCCTGCTGGGTTATTGTTGTCATTCTTGTTCTGTATTTCTGTATTTATATGTCGTAGAGTCTGCTGGGCTATTGTTGTCATTCTTGTTCTGTATTTCTGTATTTATACGTCGTAGAGTCTGCTGGGCTATTGTTGTCATTCTTGTTCTGTATTTCTGTATTTATACGTCGTAGTGCCTGCTGGGATATTGTTGTCATTCTTGTTCTGTATTTCTGTATTTATACGTCGTAGAGTGCCTGCTGGGATATTGTTGTCATTCTTGTTCTGTATTTCTGTATTTATATGTCGTAGAGTCTGCTGGGTTATTGTTGTCATTCTTGCTCTGTATTTCTGTATTTATACGTCGTAGATTCCCTGCTGGGATATTGTTGTCATTCTTGTTCTGTATTTCTGTATTTATACGTCGTATAGTCTGCTGGGATATTGTTGTCATTCTTGTTCTGTATTTCTGTATTTATACGTCGTAGAGCCTACTGGGATATTGTTGTCATTCTTGTTCTGTATTTCTGTATTTATACCTCGTAGAGTCTGCTGGGATATTGTTGTCATTCTTGTTCTGTATTTCTGTATTTATACGTCGTATAGTCTGCTGGGCTATTGTTGTCATTCTTGTTCTGTATTTCTGTATTTATACGTCGTAGAGTGCCTGCTGGGATATTGTTGTCATTCTTGTTCTGTATTTCTGTATTTATACGTCGTAGAGTCTGCTGGGCTATTGTTGTCATTCTTGTATTTATACGTCGTAGAGTCTGCTGGGCTATTGTTGTCATTCTTGTTCTGTATTTCTGTATTTATACGTCGTAGAGTCTGTTGGGATATTGTTGTCATTCTTGTTCTGTATTTCTGTATTTATACGTCGTATAGTCTGCTGGGATATTGTTGTCATTCTTGTTCTGTATATCTGTATTTATACGTCGTAGAGCCTGCTGGGTTATTGTTGTCATTCTTGTATCTAAACGTCGTAGAGTCCCTGCTGGGCTATTGTTGTCATTCTTGTTCTGTATTTCTGTATTTATACGTCGTAGAGTCCCTGCTGTGCTATTGTTGTCATTCTTGCTCTGTATTTCTGTATTTATACGTCGTAGAGTCTGCTGGGCTATTGTTGTCATTCTTGTTCTGTATTTCTGTATTTACACGTCGTAGAGTCTGCTGGGCTATTGTTGTCATTCTTGTTCTGTATTTCTGTATTTATACGTCGTAGAGTCTGCTGGGCTATTGTTGTCATTCTTGTTCTGTATTTCTGTATTTATACATCGTAGAGCCTGCTGGGATATTGTTGTCATTCTTGCTCTGTATTTCTGTATTTATACGTCGTATAGTCTGCTGGGTTATTGTTGTCATTCTTGTTCTGTATTTCTGTATTTATACGTCGTAGAGTCTGCTGGGCTATTGTTGTCATTCTTTTGTTGTCATTCTTTTTTCTGTGTGTGGTTGTATATGGATTTGTTTGACTGGTAGCGAATCTGTGCAGGTTTTTAATCGTTTGTTTAACCCCGCCACATTTTTGTGCCTGTCCTAAGACATGGAATAGATTTTCGACGCCATATGTCGTGGGTTTTTTTTTGTGTACAGTGATTTCGCTTAAGATGAGAGGTGATTGTTGGTTCTGTTGATATTGGTGGAATTGATGACCATCACCGTTTAAGCTGTCTTTTTATAATGATCGATCACTTTATTGGCTTGGGGCATGCACTGTAACAAGTTTAATGGCCCCAAACTCCCTACTGACACGAGGGTATGATCGTTGTATAACACCAAGTAAGTATTTTTCAAGCTATATCATGACGAGAACAGGTTAAATTTTGTCAACATAATGATACCCGCTCTGTACTAGATAAACAGCCTTAGATTGATTTTGTTTTTGTTTTACCTCACCAAAACAGCATTCCGCGGACACATAATGTGGCTCCAGTTAGACATACATGTATTATATTGATTCCGAAAAAAAACAGTCTTTGCTTTTACACCTATATACTAAGTATTTAGCGGTGCAGCAGCAAAAACAATTTTGTAGTCTTTTGTTTGACCCGACCGGCCTTGAACCCAAGATCTACCACACTCAAACACGGAAACAATTATACTACTAAAGCTGTCTTAGTGAGACGATGCGGCCATGAATTAATACGCTATATCAGCTATATAATTACAATATATTAATATACGATACAGTTGCACATTTTGTCAACATACGTGCTAAATATTAATTCTATTATTGTCTACTCCTGAGGAAACTGTTCTCCTATTGTGTTGTCTGGTGAGGTATAGTGTCTGAACCAATGGCGAGGGCAATATACCTCACCAGACAACACTATAGGAAAACTGTTCTCCAGGGAGAAGATAATGATATATTTAGTACATAAAATCCCATTCCAGACTTAAAAGAAAAAAAACCACTCAAATTCAATACCGTATAATAATAATAATAATAATAAAATTTATAATGTAACATTACATTTGCATTGTCAAACCTGACCATGTTGACAGCAGACTACAGCACGAGTCTATTTTAAGGGAGATACTGCTACGGTTTGGCGTTAAACACCAATCAATCAATTATACATTTTGTCAATGACTTATTATAATATATTTACAGATTGACAATTTGTGTGTGCTTACTTAACATTTTTGATTGTTACAACACTTACCCGTCATACCAAAATATCATACCAAATGGAGATAGAATACCTAACCCGTGTAGTCTTGATACTATTTGGGGTGGTGTCGGACATCAACTTCCGAGTGGAGGTGGATCACTGAATCCATTCGGAATTGACCTTTTCCAAAATAAGGTTAACAATGGAGAGGTAACGTATATTTCCCTGACAAATAATAACACCATATATTATACTTTACGTTTATATTTTCCCTATTTGTCTTTGTTAGCCAGCCGGTCCATATGACAGTATATAGACCGGCCCCGGTCCATATAACGTCTTCGCTTAGATTCACCATTATGACGTCAAATTTATTTCCGGTTTCTTCGAGTCTTTATTTCGGGAGAAAATTGGGCTTGTTTTTGGAGGCGAAGTATAATATAACAAATAGTTCACGGCACTTCGGGCCAAATGGCAGTTTATGGACCGGTCTGTCACCCACCGTAATTACTATATGGACCTCAGCTTCGCTTCGGTCCTTATAATATTTTGTGGGTGACATCCCGGTCCATAAACTGCCATATGGCCCTCGAGTACCATGAACTATTTGTTAAATAGTTTTTGTTAAGATTATTGGCATGTAACTCTACTTTAAATAATATTTGAGGTACTACATGGCTGTCGGTGTTATTGGTTGGTTCCACTGAAGTATTTTGAGAAATTCATCGACTGAAGCAAGTCACTTACAAACATCGACGTTTCGCAAGTCACTGACACACATCGACGTTTTGCAAGTTACTGACAAACTTTACATCGGGAGGTCGCATTCAGTACATCCGCCCCATCAATGAAACCAAATTTATAAACTTATAAACTTAGGTGATAATGAACATTAATAATATGGGTAGATGTAAATCATTATATGATAGTGAACATGATAATATCTTTAAAAACTTTTGATAACTGGTACATTGTAGTAGTGTATTTCGCAAGCTTAAGTTGAAAGCGATTTGATTTCAAGCATTTCAACCATGCGATCATAAATCAACAGATCAGTGGCGGATCTAGAGGGGGGCACCCGGCACGCACCCCCCTAAAATTGGTAAAAATATGATTTTTTTGCGTAAAATCGTGATTTTCACACGAAATAACCCAACAATTTTCGCGCCTCCTTCCGCTCGGTGCAATTTTTTTAAATGCCCCCCCCCCTAACTTGAAATCCTGGATCCGCCCCTGCAAATTGCAATATTTTAAACATTGTTGTCCTAATCAATGCTTCCTTCAACTTGCGTATTATGATGTTTACTAAATTAACCGACACACTAGGACTGTACCTACTTGTTCGTAGAATTATGGCATATTAAACTGTTACAACAATTAGAAAAACGAATAAAGTGTAGATAAATAATGATAATAATCAGACTATCTGGGAAAAACCACCGACCGCTCGTGATTGACAGACTCATAAGGCTGTATCGAGTTCATCTCGCCATTGGTGGGAATCAAGCCATTGTGACGATGACTGATTTCACATGTAGATAAAACGCCAACGTACATGGCTACGACAGCTCCCTAAAGGTTGACGGTCACTGATTGCATATGTAGATGTACCTCCAACATCCATGGCTACGACGTCTCCTGACCAATCATAATATGTGGATACATGGACCCTATTAAATTTTGATCACAATTAATAGATATGGAGCAAAGACGTCTGTGAGGCTGATTCTGATGGTGATGGGCGTACAAATGGCGAAGAATTAGGAGATCCCAAGTGCCAATGGTCAACTAATGGACATATACTATTATCAAATTTGACAGTTACACATCCAGGTATTGTATATTATATCAATTTCTACATTTATGCATCTTGTTGAAACGAATCTATGCTGTAATAAACTAAGAATACCACTGTCGGAACAGGTCAAAAATCGTATAATAAATTGTAGAAATAGATATCCGAAAACACATATACATATTCACGCACTTTCCTGGATTGGTAAAGGCATTTATTTACAAAGTGGCGGGTTAAAATATTTTTAGAGCTCAATCATCTTCTCTTAGAAACTGATGCTGTCATGCAAGTTTTTTAAATTATTGCTTGGTTACGAGAGACCTAGAAAGAAGGGTTTGGGTCCAACTTACCGGTCAAAAGCCTACAATACTTTGTGCTTGTCACAAGGCAAGACCTAGATATCCATTGGCTTCTGTTGTTGTCATTTTTCATTGTTTAGTTTACAGTTAGACAATGGAATGGTTCACAATGTTGTTGCTGGCTATAATGTCTATTATTACTCTTTATGTTTCTTTTACTTTAATTTTTCAACCTTTTTTCATTCAATGGAAATATTACTAGCAATATGATTCTGTAATAAAACCATAATGCAATAAAATGAAAAAAACAACAAATACCACACTTTCGGAACAATTCTAAAATACCACACTTTCGGAACAATTCTAAAATACCAAACTGTCGGAACAATTCTAAAATACCACACTGTTGGAACAATTCTAGAATACCACACTGTCAGAACAATTCTAAAATACCATACTGTCGGAACAATTATAAAATACCACACTGTCGGAACAATTAGAAAATACCACACTGTCGGAACAATTCTAAAATACCAAACTGTCGGAACAATTCTAAAATACCAAACTGTCGGAACAATTCTAAAATGCCACACTGTTGGAACAATTCTAGAATACCACACTGTCGGAACAATTATAAAATACCACACTGTCAGAACAATTCTAAAATACCACACTGTCGGAACAATTCTAAAATACCACACTGTCAGAACAATTCTAAAATACCACACTGTCAGAACAATTCTAAAATACCACACTGTCAGAACAATTCTAAAATACCACACTGTCGGAACAATTCTAAAATAAAATATCAAAAATCGTAGATATAGGCAAAAACGAGACACCCTTGACCCTTGACACAAATACATGACCGCTCACTTTCCTGGCTCGGTACAGACACCTAAGTACAAAGCGGAGGGACTAAATTAGTATTATGAGCCCAACCCCTCTCCTAATTACTTCGGCATAAAACTGCAAATAGATTATGCATTCATTTATTCACAACATAAACATGTGTCTGCTATTTTGATTCAAGGGATATGTGATCCAGTTGACAGTGAACATTGCATGAAGACGAACAAGTGGCTAAAGTGTGAAAAGGAGCACTTTGAATGTGGCGCTACCAAAGAACAAGGTATGATAAAAATTATGGATTTTGTACCCTGTTCTAATAGATTTAACAAGAACATTGGAATGTTAACTGCTTTGGTCTTCTTCTTCTTCTTCTTCTTCTTCGATTCGATTCGATTCGATTCGTTATTTAAAAACGGTTTTAAAGAAATAGTGAGTAAATAATGACAAATTTCAGGAAATGCATATGCAACTGCAATTCATGTTTCTAATAAGGCGATAACTCTTTATTGTAAATAAAAAAGAGACATTTTGATTCACGAATATTATTATACACACTTAAGTGTAAATGGTGATGAGTACCAATTCCACCAATATCAACAAACCTAACAATACACATTAAATGTTTGTGCAAAGGTTCATATTTACTATTTAACGGTAGATATCGAATTTCTGGAATAACCTTCATCAGGTACGCTCAAAAATAATCTTCATCAGGTAAGCTCAAAATAACCTTCATCAGGTACGCTCAAAAATAACCTTCATCAGGTACGCTCAAAATAACCTTCATCAGGTACGCTCAAAATAACCTTCATCAGGTACGCTCAAAATAACCATCATCAGGTACGCTCAACCTTCATCAGGTACGCTCAAAATCGAAAAATTGGAAAACCAAATAATTTAGTTTTTGGAGCAATAAAACAAAAGGGCTTAAACAGGATAACCAACATCGCCTGAGGGAGGAGAACCTTAGTTTTATTAATAATCATATTAATTAGGAACTGTAAAGATCAGTAATAAATATATTTAATAAACCATGTCAGTGCCGAAACACTGACTACTTTGCAGCGGATGATAACATCGTTGACAAACAGTCCACTGGCAGTGGTATCAATCAACAAACAGTCCACTGGCAGTGGTATCAATCAACAAACAGTCCACTGGCAGTGGTATCAATCAACAAACAGTCCACTGGCAGTGGTATCAATCAACAAACAGTTCACTGGCAGTGGTATCAATCAAGTGATAGTAATAAAAATGAAGATATCAAATTGAATGTGCACGAAGCGTTTCTGGATTGGAAAGCAAAATCATTTAAATTGATAAGGAATTGATCAATGGATAGCCACTGTCTGTTTTCATAATATGGCGTTGAATACAAATGTTAATATCTAATTTAATATGCACGATGAGTATGTTCAAACTCTTCATACATGCTACAATTATATGCACTATTCAGTAATGGAAGACTGCCCTTTATAGACAGTGATTTGTTATATAGAGGTACCATTTAAGGCAGGCTTGATAGTTAATGAAATCACAGTAGTAGAAATCCTTAATAAAACCAATTATTGGATATTTAAAAGACTTTTGTACGATGTTGCATTTATTTGACAACCTATGATTGGATAAAAGCATTCCTAAAAATAACGATAGAGAGCAGAGCCATATATGGAAATCTAGAGAATAAGATTAATACGATTAATATATAATTACCTGGCCAGGAGAACATTTCATTCATAAAAATAACGATGCTGACGGACAATTACAGAAGGTCAGTAGGCGGTGCTTAATTTTGTCTAGTGACCATTACGTATTTAGCCATAGAACTTCCAAGAAAGTCCGTCAAACATATTTCGTGGAAAAAACTTAGTTACTGTTTCAAGTTATAGATCTTCAACATTATACGAAAATGTTCTAAGCTCCCGTGACAGACTATGATTATTTGGACGGTCAGTAAATAGTTGAAAGGTTCGCGCTAAGGCGCTCACCCTTCAACAATTAACTGACCGTCCAAATAACGATAGACGGTGACTAGGGAGCTTAGGACTTATAATATTTTCTGTTTAAAGATTTCAGACAAAATAATTATTTTTGAATGATTCAGATGTAAAGAAATTGACATTAAGAATACCAGAAACAGAGGTGCAACAACATGGTAGCAAGTACATGTGTACTCATCTGCACGTGCCAATGGAAGGAAATTATCACGTGGTAGCTGTGGAACCATTGATTAACAACACAGAAGTGGTTCATCACATTGTTCTGTATGGGTGTCACAAGACAGGTAGGTTACCATCTTTTTAAATCGTTAATTATGTGATATACAAGAAGTGTGCTTACGATTTCTTCATAAAAACGATGGTCGGTTCGTCTTAGACACTTAGACACCAGTTGTTTGTAGGAGAGCTCGTGTCTTATTTATGTCATTTTTATTTGTCCATAGTGCTGTCCACCATTTGCTGTTTTCAGTTTTCTGTGTGGTGTATTTTGCATTGTTTTTCTTCGTCTTGTGTCTTGTGTTGCTAGTTTCTCCGGATTCATTGTCCATTCTTGATTGCCCTTTCGGTTTTCTCTATCATGTATTAAAACCATTAATTATGTGATAATCTAAGAATTGTGTTTATACCTTGCATTCTTTTTCAAACTATCAAATATTAACTTTGATTTTAAATACATACAGCAAAGTTTTTTTTTCAAAATAGACTCCAAAATGTACGAACTAAGTAAATATAACAAACACAATATGTGAGCTACAATGTGCATTTAATGTTAACATAGTTCATTGTTCAAATATGATACATATAAAATTATTTAACAAAATATTAAAATATGACTAAACATTATTTTGACCACAATAATCGGGTCAAAACAAAGATTATAAAATTTGTATTTCTGCTTCGCTACGCACGTAACATAAGGGAGAAAGGCTCGGAATCAGGATAATGTGTCCGAGTGGTGCGGCGACATATCTATCCGCAGACTGTTTTTTCATTGAGCCAATACTATAATAATCTAACTAATCGTGTCGGTCTAATACAAAGCGGATCCGTCATTATTTCATTGAAATTTAATTTGTTCTCGCCATGATATAGCTAAAAAAAAAAAATCCTAGATATATTTATATACCGATTTGTAACAAATGATTTGTGTTGAAATTAAAAGCTAATAA
The DNA here is from genome assembly GCA_002080005.1 of Gigantidas platifrons. Classification (NCBI taxonomy): domain Eukaryota; kingdom Metazoa; phylum Mollusca; class Bivalvia; order Mytilida; family Modiolidae; genus Gigantidas; species Gigantidas platifrons. The sequence continues at coordinate 243,473 of MJUT01042333.1, read as the reverse complement.
ATAAATTTGTAGCAAAGGCTTGAATTTGATTTGTTAGAATTTTTTATCCATCATGTCATAGATAAAAAATTTAACCGGAAGTCACATGTTGGGGTCTCAATTGGAATTTTTTTTTATTTTAATTCTTTTTAAGGAATTATTATCCGTCAAAATATTTTTAGGACAAGAACAAAATAATAATTAGGAATTAATTTATAAGGATTGATCACAATTTTTTGTTCGGTTCATTCGAAATAAACTCAAAAATGTGGTACACACCCTTGTGTACCACATTTTTGAGCTTATTTCTTCATGAACCGAAAAAAAAAATGAGATCAATACTTAACGAACATTATTAAAGAGCATTGTGTTTTTATCAACTGTAAGCATGCTTGATTCTAAAGGTAAAGTTTTAGTATACAATACAAAGGGAATTTATAGGGAGAATAGCTTATTCTTCTTCTTCTTCTTCTTCTTCTTCCCGTCTGGAGTTTACTCTAGGTTGAGTGTTAATACTCCCTGCATGTCCAAATTGTACAGCTAAAATCCAGTCATATTTACAATTAACATTTAACAAAGTATTTACATCTCGGACTGCACAGGTATGGTAAGGAACCTCAACCCTATACGGAACTGGTCGATGGTGGAGACCTCATGTAGTACTTGTGGTATGTAGCTCCAAGTAATGATATCAATCTCGTAGTCATACTCATGACAATCTAAAAAAATCACTTGCGATGAAATAAAGCCACAAGAACAGTCAGAATTTTCAATATGTTTTTAAATGAAGGTGTTGATTTAATGTGCATTTAATTTTCTGTTCCATTTTTTTTCCAGAAAACCACCCCAAAATAAACAGTCCAACAACATGTGACGCAATGGAAGGTCCATCATATTGTACTCAGCTGAACGTGTGGGCTGTTGGTATTCATGGAGAGTGCTTTCCAGATAAGTTTGGAATTCCTATTGGTAGTCATGGTTACACACATTTTATGCTTCAGGTGAATGACTTTGTATAATCTGCAAACAATAACTGCATGACTCCATCATTTAACTAAGAGGGGAGTTATGTCTGATAAAACATCGCCATTTTTACTAAAGTTTCTTGACCAATTCCGGTAAGTGAGACACCCGTAGGTGTTTAAGGAATCGAGTTTAGGAACTTTGCTTTTTATTTTATGATTAGAACGATATGGTTGTAGTCATTCTTATTCAAATGAAAAATTGCATAACATAACTTTTACTTTCTTTATGAATCATTAATTTGTTGTATGTGTTTATTTTATAGATTCATTGGCACAATTATAATAATCGTCCAGGATTAATGGATAGCTCAGGATTGACGTTATACTATACAACACGTCTACGACCATACAATTCTGCAGTCTTAACAATAGGCCAGTCCGGATTATTTCTAAAACCTGGGAAGAAGAGGATTGAAGTGAACGGATCATGTGCCGGTCAATGCACTAAACGAGACTTCAAAGGGCCAATCTACATTCATTCCGCATTCAATCATATGCATAGCTTAGGTAAGCAAGGTAGATAATTCAAATCACAATCTACACATTTTATGCATATTTATTTACAAATAGACTTCAAAGGGTAAGTAACAGCTCTTTCACGTCTACGCTCATGTAAAGTTGGTCTCGATACAACACTATGTCGTAAAGTTTGTCCGTAACTTGCGACAGGTTGGTGGTTTTCTCGGGGGAACCTCCACTAATAAAACTGACCGTCATTATCTAAATGAAATATAGTTGAAAGTGGCGTTAAACACCATAACCCTAACCGTGGCGTCAAACACCATGACCCTAACCGTGGCGTCAAACACCATAACCCTAACCGTGGTGTCAAACACCATGACCCTAACCGTGGCATCAAACACCATAACCCTAACCGTGGTGTCAAACACCATAACCCTAACCGTGGCGTCAAACACCATAACCCTAACCGTGGCGTCAAACACCATAACCCTAACCGTGGCATCAAACACCATGACCCTAACCGTGGCATCAAACACCATAACCCTAACCATGGCATCAAACACCATAACCCTAACCGTGGCGTCAAACACCATAACCCTAACC
>MJUT01042333.1:229369-240352 GCA_002080005.1 Gigantidas platifrons | reverse complement strand
TCAAACACCATAACCCTAACCGTGGCGTCAAACACCATAACCCTAACCGTGGTGTCAAACACCATAACCCTAACTGTGGCGTCAAACACCATAACCCTAACCGTGGCGTCAAACACCATAACCCTAACCGTGGCGTCAAACACCATAACCCTAACCATTTTCACGTCTATTCTTTATGACATAGTCTTGAAACGTCCGGTAAAGGAACAGTATATAAAAATCGTAACAAATAAATGCTAGAGTATGTGCTTTGTATATCGTGAATACCAGCATTTCAGAATAGCTTGTTTCATTTGTAATTTTAAATGTCTGTCCTGTGTAATTTGTTAAAAAGTTAAGAATTATTGGCGTGAATTCTTTGATGTATATGTAGTGGTTAATGTGTAGTGGTTAATGTGTAGTGGTGAATGTGTAGTGGTGAATGTGTAGTGGTTAATGTGTAGTGGTTAATGTGCAGTGGTTAATGTGTAGTGGTTTATGTGTAGTAGTTCATGCGTAGCGGTTAATGTGTAGTGGTGAATGTGTAGTGGTTAATGTGTAGTGGTTAATGTGTAGTGGTTCATGTGTAGTGGTTCATGTGCAGTGATTAATATGTAGTGGTTAGTGTGTAGTGGTTCATATGTAGTGTTGCATGTGCAGTGGTTAATGTGTAGTGGTTCATGTTCAGTGGTTAATGTGTAGTGGTTCATGTGTAGTGGTTAATGTGTAGTGGTTAATGCATAGTGGTTAATGTGTAGTGGTTCATGTGCAGTGGTTAATGTGTAGTAATTAATGTGTAGTGGTTAATGTGTAGTGGTTAATGTGTAGTGGTTCATGTGTAGTGGTTCATGTGTAGTAGTTCATGTGTAATGGTTAATGTGTAGTGGTGAATTTGTAGTGGTGAATGTGTAGTGGTTAATGTGCAGTGGTTAATGTGTAGTAATTAATGTGTAGTGGTTCATGTGTAGTGGTTCATGTGTAGTAGTTCATGTGTAATGGTTAATGTGTAGTGGTGAATTTGTAGTGGTTCATGTGTAGTGGTTTATGTGTAGTGGTTCATGTGTAGTAATTCATGTGTAGTGGTTAATGTGTAGTGGTGAATTTGTAGTGGTGCATGTGTAGTGGTTAATGTGTATTGGTTCATGTGTATGTGAATATTAGATGTAGATAAAACATGTATTCATTTAAAGGTTTTAACATATATTTTTCAACTCGTGACCAAGGTTGTTTCTTTTCAATTTAATTGTAAAAACAATCCAACAATATTTTGCCCATATAATCCCTAATATCATTAAAATATCATTTATAAGGGTCGAAATGAATTTTTGCCCAGGAAGCAAAAATTCAATTCAAGGCAAAGATCGCAAGATATGACAGAATTATCAACGAATTATGTCACTTTTACAAAAGTTTCATTGATAAAAACCTGGTTAATGTTTCATCAACATCATTTTTTGAACCAATTGCAAGTTTTCATGAGATACAAAAAATTACCAAAATGAGCTTTAATATCCCTTTAATGTTTAGTTTGATATACTGTGCCCTATTATAAGTCGACGCACCTAACGTTACCGAGGGCTACTACATTGTGAAAAAAAAATTGTTCTCTATGTAAATTTGGCATCAAGAGAAAGATCAATCTTTCTTCTTTTCAATGATGTAAAACATTCTAAAATAACAAGGATTATAACTAGTAACACGAATGGAAAACAAAATGTAGATACCCTACGATTTTTGTTGATGTTGACATGTTTTATAATGCGTACAACTTCATGTAAGGGCCACGAAAGGCTTAGAATTTAAAAATTGGGGCGAAATGTCAGTGACAGATACGATATTTGGTAGGTTGGAGTTTGCTGTAGTAGACTTTGTTTACATTAGAAACGGAAGCGGGACCAATATTGGTGCTCAGACTTACAATACTTGACATGTATTCAATAGTGGAATTTATCTTACCTCATATAAATAAATATCTTGATACAGATATCCCCAGTATTTTATTCTTATATTTAGTTGACTTGAGTTTTTCTTTAAATTTACTTTGTTTGACGTGATTAATGTTTAGCAATACATAACATTCTATAATAAAAAATAAAAACAAAAAACAAACAAATGTTTTAACCATTGTAGGGCGTCAACAAAAGATAATACACTACCGGAATGGTACGTTGATGAATGTTATCACTGATCAAAGTGATTTCTCTTTTCTACGGACAACTAGATATACGTAAGTATTTCTGTTAGACGTTACTCATGTACTCCGTTTTAACTGTTTTTCAACACAATACATTATGTTTTATCCTCTTTCAATAGAATGGAAGGTGGGGTGGGAGGGGGGGGGTGGTCGTGATCGTATGGTAGTTGGAATTACAACTACCAACAGAGACGTGCCAAAAGTATTCCGTCACTGTAATTTTTTACTATATATTTCATATAAAACCACAATTTTTCAAAGAATTATTCCAAAGTCAATTCTTGTTTGATTTTGATGAAATTTTTACCAACGGAAGCGAGAACGTACGTAGTTTTCTGTGATTATTTTAAAATATTTTTTGGAAGCACATATTTTAAATATTCATGATTTAAACACAAACTTAAATTATTTGTCTTCAAATGTACTATCATTGTATTGTATTTTTGACGTTCAAAATTTAGTTTTGTGTTTAAATCGTGAACTCATAAAAATTATAGATTATAATATTATGCTAAAATTACAGTGTAAAACTACATTTAATTTTGTTTTTGTTGATAAAGAAATCATCAAAATCGAACAAGAGTCGACTTTGGAATAATGTTTTTAAAAAATGTAGTTTTATATGCAATATATAGTAAAAAATCAGTGACCGAATACTTTTGGCACGTCTCTGTACCTATGCAATCAGTGACTATCACCAATGAAGATGTGAATTCGAATTCCACTCGGCCAATGTGATACAACATTATGTGATAAAAAAAATTCAGTGAGGTCGGTGATTTTCTACGGACACTCAGGTTTCCTCCATCAATGAAGCTGACTGCCACGATATAACTGAAATATTATAGAAAGTTACGTTAATCATCATAACACCATCCCCTCAATAGAATGAAAAATAATAATAATAATACATCGGAAAATCATAGTAAGAGGGAAAATAGATACCTAGTCACTTATATACATGACCGTCCATTGTCTTAGTTTGGTCAGGCACTTAGTCACTTATATACATGACCGTCCATTGTCTTAGTTTGGTCAGGCACTTCATTTATAATTGCTTGGCAAAATGAAATTTAATGAGCCCACACCTCCTCTATCTGAAGGGAATACGATACAGTAGGGATTGTCAAATGATTTTTTCATGAAAATTCGTGATTTGGTCAATTTCGACATGCTCTTTCCAAAAATGCAAAGAAAAATATACCTTCGTGACTTAGTTTTTGAGATATTTACGATCGAATCTCAACCATTTTTCGACAAATTTTTAAAATACGGATTTTTATAGCGGTAAAGAAAATATCACAATTTCAAAACGGTAAAATATAATTGCATCCGGTTTTTTGCAATAGCTTCCTATGACAATTTCGTTTAAAGATGATGAACATGTACATTGCCAATAATAGATTAAGTAGTCCAAAAATTCTACTTATTTGTGGAATATGGATTATTTAGTGGTTTCTTCATGAATAAATTTGCATGTAGAAAAAAAATGCCAATTGATATTTTCTTAATATTTTGTCATGATATTCTCGCAATGATTTTATTTAGAATTTTAACAAAAAATAAGGAGGTACATGTGCTTGTTTTTTAGCTACATATCGAAAACCGGTCATTTTTCATGACAAACCTAGACATCGTCAATTTCGGCGCCAAATTACCCTACAATGTCGTTACCGCGACGTCGCGAAAACAACATGCGGTATTCGGCAAAGTAATTATCTGCCCTTGCTACTGTATCGTATTCCCTTAATGACATGATGTTGTCTTGCGTTTTACATAATGCCGACCCTCGCATACAAGTAGTTGGGTAGCGTTGTTGTAAAATGACCGATTCCTAATCATGTACTTGTATATATATATTCTCCAATTAGCAAAATGTTGTCGTATGTATAAAATCCCCAGTTCTATAAAGATACTTTAGTATATGAAGATGGCGGGAGATGTTATCAGCAATTAGATTTTGGTTCAAAGTTGACTATTGATTCACTATTGTGTCTTACGGTGGGATTATATATTTAAGAAATAATGCTCGAATATATACTGATTTTACCATGGGTCGGGCCTCTATGCCAAATATTTTACCACGAGCGATAGCGAGGGGTAAAATATCGTATTTCTATTCTAATAGGACAAATACGGTATTTGAACAGCCAAAACAAATTATGACGTTGCCGATAAGCTGATATACCAATATATATATACGCATATTTTACCACGGGTCCACCAATATACGCATATTTTACCACGGGTTTGAACCCAAAGCGTTTGAAGGACGTCATATTAGAATATATAATCTTTAAATAATAGAACTAATATAATCAATTTATGTGCCACGACGATTAAATATATTATGTATAATGTTCTATAGCTATCGTGACTAGTATTGATACTGGTTCAAACCACATGCTTGACCTGATGCAAAGTCTTGCATCAATACACTGTATGCAATGGGTATTTATTTTAAAAAAAAAGCTAATTCTATATTTGTAGACAAACAATACCTGTTGAGGTTCTACCTGGAGACGAATTAAGGACAACATGTGTATATGATACAACTTCCAGGAACGAAACAACAACTTTTGGACGAGGAACAGAACACGAAATGTGTTTCGGCTTCTTGACTTTTTATCCTGCAGAGAATGCTCCTGACAAATTACAATGTTTTTCGTGGTTTAAAATATCACATTGTCTGATCAATGATATTACTCAATTTGCGACTAAAGTAAAGAGCAACCCATGGCTTAAACTTGGAATCAAAAGTATCATGAAAACTCTCATTAAAAATGGATAAACCATAGCATATTCATATACAAAAGTAGATCTTGTAATATGTAGAGTGCGTGAGTAAGTAACTGGTGTTTAACGCTAACTCAGCAATTTTTCAGCTATATCTTGGCGAGAACAAGCTAATTTTCAATGAGATGATGCGGTCCGTCTTGTACTAAACCATCAAGGACTTTCTATATTGCTAGCGGATAAACATGTCGCCCCACTCGGACACATCTTCCTGATTCCGAGCCAACCAGTCTTTGCTCTTTCTCCTTAATACTGCGTGCTTTGCGGAGAAGCAACAAATACCAATTTTATAGTTCTTGGTTTGACCCGATCTGGGCTCGAACCCCCGATCTACCGCATTCGAGGCGAACACGCTAACCAATAAACCACAGATGCGGTTGTATAATTTGTAGAAAGTATTGCACTTAGTGTAATGGCTATCTGTAACAGAAAATGTGTTCTGTAATAATAATTGCATTGACCTTAGCCTGTCGGTAACAATTATCACATTGACCTTAGATTATCTGCAATAAATATATTCACTAACCTTAGACTGTCTATAGAAACTAGAACAATTATGAACAGTTATGAAATATGTACATTGAAATGCAGGTCGGTAAGGAAGAAGGAAAACCTGAACATACCAATGCAAGAGATTCCATTTCCGGTTCATTTACGTCAACTATAAAGCACATTCTAAGTTATGTTCTAACACGTGCCACTATCCGTCCACATATATAGTATAGTATAGACAAATTGCATTATCATAAGAAACACCCATTTAGGGAATATTGCGATTTGTATTAATTGTCTAGAATGGAAACCTTAAAATAAAATACCAATTGAAATGAGCTATGGAACAACAACTCAGATAGGGAACACAACAATCTTAATTAAAAATATATATTTGTTGCATCCTTTTCAAGTGCCAATGCACCAATATGTTATGTAAACGTTCATTCACTTTTGACCGTCCAATAATATGCAAAACGGGTAAATGTATAGGCCAATCGGACAACAGCTCGTTGTGTGTACTCGGTTTTGATGCCAAAAGATTTAGTAGGCTCATCGTTGATTGGTCGGTTGAAAATATGAAAATGACGTCATCCCATCCGAGATGTCTTTGATGTTTGTGTATCGCCAAAGAAAAAAGGATACAGCAAACATCTAATTTTAATTAGATTGTGGAACACAACCTCAGTGAGTTATAAAATCTAAAGATCCTGACAACATGAACATCGACAACGAACGGGAGAGAGACCACATGATGAAACGAAAGGACAAATAGTCGCCATGATTATCTATGAAAGTTTTATTTATATTTACAACATTGGTATACATCAGGAGTATCTGCATTACAGCTATGATACGGAAATGAATGGTTATTTTGTGAGTTTTTTCAATAAAATACCAAATAGAAGGAACAATACAAAAAATCGCAAGTCACATCTGGAGCATTATCTCAAAGAAATATAAAATCTTAAAACAAATCTAGTAACAAAAATGATCAGAATACTCACAATGAAGGGGAGGGAGGGGGGACCACATGCAACCACAGGGCAAAAGTTGTCGTAATGAGCGGTTGTTTTTTTTTCTGACGATTTTAGTCTAGGTGATTGTTGAAAAACTATTTCATTTGAAAAATAAATCCACTGGAAATGACTTACAATTGGAATAGATTGATTGATTGATTGATTGATTGATTGATTGATTGATTGATTGATTGATTGATTGATTGATTGATTGATTGATTGATTCATTCATTGATTCATAAATTGAATGGTTCTTAATGCCAACTTTAGCAGTATGTCAACTCGCATACATGTGTGCCGTGAGGAACAATAAATTTGGACAAAATAACAAGAAAAAAGAATTTGGTTTTAAATTTGAAAATACATATCCATTTTGTCTTGTAAATCAAAAACATAGGGTTAGAGTTACGGTATTTAACGCCACTTTCAACAATATCTCAGTTATATCGTGGTGATCAGTTTTATAAGTGGATAAATATAATGTTGTATCGAGTACACCTTGCCTGAGTGGGATTCGAATTCACAACGTTAGTGCTGATAGGCACTGCTTGCATATATAGTTGTAAATAAAACTACCACACAGTCACGATCACGACGGCTCCTAAGTTGTAACATAGTTTTGAATTTCAGTAACAGATTCTTGTTTAATGTCTTCACTTGTGATCAGTATATTACATGTAGCTATATTTATGACATTTAAATAATGTACAAACCAATGTTGGTAAAGTGGAGGCATTAGTTCAGATGTACCTACCTTTGTTCTTGGGAATTGGCAACAACTATTTATTTTGTTTTCCTAGTCTAAGCCATAAAAATTAAGGGAGTTTGGGTTATGGTGTTTAACGCCACCTTCAACAGTATTTCAGTTTATATCGTGGCGGTCAGTTTTATTGGTGGAGGTAATCGGTGTGCCCGGAGAAAACACTGCCAAACGTTATCACATATTGTTGAGGTCAGTTGTATTAATGGATGAAACACGAATATACTCCGACAAAACTAGCAATCTATAGGAAGTCACTGTTAAACTTTACAACATATTCCTGTATGGAGTACACATCGGCGCGGAGGACAGCCTTTGAATGTTAAAGGTCAATATACAATATTTCTGACATAAAAACCCTCCTCTGTTTTAATATGTTCGTGTTTTATTTGTCATTCCTGGGATGGGATTCTGACATACTGGGAATGATTTTCAATTGACACTAATTTTGCTATAGAATGGAAAAAAATTGCATCACTGTCAGAACAGTTCCAAAATCTAAAACAAAAAAATACAACACTGTCAGAACAGCTCCAAAATCTAAAACAAAAAAATACAACACTGTCAGAACAGTTCCAAAATCTAAAACAACAAAAATACAACACTGTCAGAACAGCTCCAAAATCTAAAAATAAAAATACAACACTGTCAGAACAGTTCCAAAATCTAAAACAACAAAAATACAACACTGTCAGAACAGTTCCAAAATCTAAAACAACAAAAATACAACACTGTCAGAACAGTTCCAAAATCTAATAGAACAATCGCTGAAATAGGCCAAATTGATACCCTTGAAACACATATGTATGACCCCTCACTTTCCTTAATTGGTACAGTGGTGGGATTAAACTAGTTTATTGAGCCCAAGCCTCATGAAATGATGCGGTCATGCAAGTGTTTACTATATGTAATTATGAAGTATTATTCTTGTATATCTGCATTCTTGGATGTGCAGCGAAAGACATATATTACATTAACGTCAATATGAGAACATCTAATAATATTCCTCTTTTAAATACTAGTACCACATATGTGGTGTAATGGTTAGCGTGTTCGCCTCGAGTGTGGTAGATCGTGGGTTCGAGTCCCGATCGGGTCACGCCGAAGACTATACAATTGGTATGTGTTGGATCTCCGCTAAGCACGCAGCATGAAAGAGAAAGTGCACAGACCGATTGGCTCGGAATTATGTCCGAGTGGGGCGACATGTATATCCACGGAATGTTATTTTTGTAGACTAGCACTATAAAAAGGAATCGAACAAAGCGTGTTGGTCCAGTACAAAGAACACCCTTTTCTCCGACTTCTTTTAAAATGCATGCCATGTTATTGATATTATTTCAAAATTATTCGTGTCGTCTTATTCATTTTCATTTGTAATACGTTTAGAATATTATATATTTTGCTTGTATTTATGTATTTAATTAATTAATACTCATATTTCTTTTTAATTGCTCTTTATGTATACATACCCAAGGAAGGCATGTGTGACATAATCTAATTTTGCCTTAACACGGCTGAATAATTTAAACTTGTTGGATTTCAAACCACCACCCGAAGTGGTTTGAATTCGGATTCACAAATACACAATAATCTGGAATAAGTGAATGCAATCCGGTTTTGATGCTAAATCGCATTTCAAATCCGTAATTGATGAGTAATGTGAAAAGGGTGTAAGTTCGTTATTTTTTATATATCAATAGAGTTACACAATTTTTTGTGAAACATGATAAATAGTAAATGTAGAGTTTGTTTTGAATTAGGATAAAACAGCGTTTAAGCCATCTTAACTAAATCTGACAATATGATAAAGCCAACGGCTACTGTTAGTAATTATATTTATCACTTCTGATGTTAGATTAATGATTATTAAAAAGGACAAGTTACACCTACATCAACTATACAAGCTACAGAGAACAATACTAAGGTAAAGTAAACATTTAATATACCTATAAATAATGCTGCATAATAAACACAATTTTCAGCGTTGTGATGTCCGCTACGATTTCCACATGTTCGGGTCGTCTTTACCTCCAGTTGTTTGTAGGAGTGCTCATGTCTTATTTACGTTGTTTGTGTTTGTTTACATATAGCGGTGTCTAACACATATTGTGCTGTGTTTTTGCTGTGTTTTTTTCTTCGTCTTGTGTACCCTGTGTTGCCAGTTTATCTTGATTGTCCTTTTTTTAAATTCTCATGCTTCGCGTTCGATTGTTTAACCGTTTAACTCGAATAACCGTGGTATAAATATCACAATTTTTTTGAAAATATATTTTAAACTGAACGTTGATTATAGTCCCTAACGTTATAAAATTATAAATAAAGGTTAAATCTCGAAACAAAGAACGACAACAACGATATAAGGACAAAACAGCAGTTTTACTTTCAAAAACACGAAGTTCTACACTACTCATCAATTTCGGATTTGAAATCCGATTTAACATCAAAAGTGGATTGTGTTAACACTTATTCCGGGTTAAATTAAGGAATAACAATACTGTATTTGAAAAGTTGGAGGTGTCAGTTGTGGATTTGGTGGTCGCAAATGAAGTGTTACTGGCGACGCGAAGCGGAGGCATTAAAACGGATATATGCGACCGATTTACGCATTCTGATTACCCCTTTTGTATCTTCAAACTCTTCTTATCGTATGTGCTACATTTATTGATTCGCGCTACATGAAACTTTGTTGTTGATGATATTGCAATGAATGGAATGTCGTTTCTGTTTGATTTGATATTTTAACAGTGTAATTTTGTCTTCCAGTATTGCGAGTTCGTGTACTGTTTCACGTAATGTTTTTTTTTTAAATCATCATCATAGTCTGCCATAGTATATAGCATATGTAATAGTATATAGCTTCCGCTATATAGATGATGTTCTGTCACTGAACAGTTCTCGATACAGTGATTACATGGATCTCATCCATCCAAATAAGTTTGAAGTAAAGGATGCTACTGACACTCAAAAGTCTGCTTCGGATTTTGACCTTCACCTTGAAATCGGTATAGATGGGAGATTGAAAACAAAACCCTACACAAATAAGATGACTTCACTTTTCCAATATTCACATTCCCTTTCATCAGTGGCAATATTCACATTCCCTTTCATCAGTGGCAATATTCACATTCCCTTTCATCAGTGGCAATATTCACAGCATTAACAGCGTATGGAGTTTACATATCACAAGTTATTTTAGAACTTGTGTTCAGTACAGTGATTTTCTAGACAGAGATCTGCTCCTGAATCAAAAACTACTCAAACATGACTACATTGTTCTTAGGTTGAAGTCATCGCTACCTACAACAATAATACGGTGGTCCTCACGTTCTGGATANTCACATTCCCTTTCATCAGTGGCAATATTCACATTCCCTTTCATCAGTGGCAATATTCACATTCCCTTTCATCAGTGGCAATATTCACATTCCCTTTAATCAGTGGCAATATTCCAGCATTAACAGCGTATGGAGTTTACATATCACAAGTTATTTTAGAACTTGTGTTCAGTACAGTGATTTTCTAGACAGAGATCTGCTCCTGAATCAAAAACTACTCAAACATGACTACATTGTTCTTAGGTTGTAGTCATCGCTACCTACAACAATAATACGGTGGTCCTCACGTTCTGGTTGACCGTTACGTAATAGTCATCGCTACCTACAACAATAATACGGTGGTCCTCACGTTCTGGTTGACCGTTACGTAATAGTCATCGCTACCTACAACAATAATACGGTGGT
>MJUT01042333.1:193284-211922 GCA_002080005.1 Gigantidas platifrons | reverse complement strand
GGGGGGGGGGGGCATAGTTGTCTAGTGATTAAAGTCAATTAATTGTCTGTTACTATCATTATATTGCCACCAGTAAGCCATCACAACATACTCTGTACTATGAGATGTGCTGGATTGATACATTATTACCTTAAAATTCCTCAAAATTAAAATGTGGATTTACTGGTCTGAATCAAATTCTAGAATCTAATTTTTATATATTCCTAAATAAAATCTGAAAAAATTTACTGGTCTTGGGCCGGAGGACCGAATTCCCAATGCTGATCGTTAGGACTGCCTTAATGTAACAAAGCTTACTGGTATGGGCCTTAATGTAACAAAGCTTACTGGTATGGGTCTTAATGTAACAAAGCTTACTGGTATGGGTACATTGTTTGTACCTACTGACTCCTTGGTTTCCTAAAGGACCTGAAGAAACATGATATGATTGCTGCTACATTTGTATACAGACTACAGTGAAACCTGTCTATTCTGAACACTAAAGTTGGTCACTAGGAAGTTCAGTTTAGACAGGTTCCACTGTATTAGTAAGTTAATTGAAAACTTTGAATGTGATATAAGCAAACATTGAATCAATAGAATATGATTTTCAGGGAGGTTTTTAAAGCCAGAGAAAGAAACAATAAGAAACTCACAGTTGCAATGAAGAAAGTTTTGATGGAAAATGAGAAAGAAGGAGTAAGTTACATTTGTTATAACTTGATGCTTAATTGAAGATAGCTATCTAAAGAAAATTAAGATTGTGTCACATTTAAAAGTTATAAAATTTCTGCTTAACATACACATTTACAATATTATGAAAAGAAAGTATTAAACAGTGTTGATCGACAATTCCACCACCAATATTAAGAAAACGAACAATCACCTTTCACTTGAACTCACTGAACACAAAAAATGGGGACCATCATGACACATGACGTTCAAAGTAGTTCAAAGAGAGTGAAGTGATACAGTCTTTAGATTTTAGTGTTCATATGCAATTTAAGGGCCATAATGATTGTATGGTTGTTGGATTTACAACTACTTGTGCAATCGTTGCCTATCACCACCAGGGCTAGAAATTAACTTTTTTCACCACAAGCAAAACTTTGCTAGTTAAATAAAAATCTACTAGCAAACACACTGACCTGACTAGCAACCAAATTTAACAAAAAATGTATGTTATTTTTATTGAAATATGTAACAATAAGACTGTAAGCCAAAGGTTTTATGTGTTTTATTAAATTAAGCAATTCACTGTCTGTGACTATATTTCGCATTGTGAAAGGCGTCCTCGACCATTAAAGTAAGTGGCTCCTGGACATTCTGGCTTCTATCGCATGATTTATTTCTTAAAAGAAACATGTACCTGATATAAACAAACACGCATTACTATTTCCTGGGGAATGGCCATATCATATGAAAACATACACAGTGTTTTAAACAATGTTTTATTGGACAGTAATATAAAGAGCCACACACTGTACCCTCAAAAAATTTCATGTACCTCCAAATTGGTGGAGTTGGGGTACATGTACCCTGAAATGAAAAAAAGCTGTGGGTATGCTGCATCACCGTATTGTAACAGCATGTACTGAACTTTTTTCATCTCAAATAATTATATAATTATTACCAAGATAATAACTAATGACTGGCTTGTCTGTTTTATCTTTCATTATGTAATGTGACAGAATAATTATTGTAAAGCCAGTAAAGGAAATATGCCTGTCTGTTAATTTTTTTTCCGTGTGAAAATTGTATAAAAGAGATGAGTTAGAGGTAATCAAGCTGGAAACAGAGCAATAATAATTATTTGAATAAAATTATGAGATCACTTCTGTTAAAAACACGATAATTGATTTACTCTAGGCTCTAGCTAGGCCAAAGTTGGAGAAACGAAAATCGTAATCTTGCCATTCTTGCCACAGGTGCATGGGGCATGGATTTCGTTCCCCCTTTTTTTTCTCTACTCCCCCCTTTTTTTCAAAATTTTCATAATAATTCGTTTTTCTTCATTTGACAATATCAGTAGACGTCATACATCATGAATAATACGTGTATTCTGTGTTCACAGTTTTTCGACTGATACAGTATATATGATAGAAGGTAAGCAACTTCATTTTCATATTTCGCGCCATATCGCTCACCTCGGTTGGGAAACCCCCGTGTTTTTTACACTTTATTCCTTGTCTACATATGCCAATGTCGTATCAAACCCTTTCTACGATACTTAACTAATTGTCCATGTTCGAATTTCAGTCGGTACGTCGATCTTTTCCAAGAAATCTCACCGAGAATAGCGAAGCAGCTTCGTTTCAATCATCTTAGACGGAAGTTGTGCAAGAACCCTAATAATCCAGTCGTTATATTATGTTCCCGCTTGTCGCTACATTAGCTGAAGTAAAGATCATACCCAAACAAAATAATATACATATACAGCTAATAAATAAATAAATAAATAAAAACAAAGGAAGAAGAAGCTGAGAAAAGCTATAGAATGGGACTATGGCATTTTACCCCCTTCCTCAATAAAAGGGCTCCAAACTGATAAAAATGTGTAAGGGAGCCAGAGGGACCATTTAACTAAGGGGGCTATTTCTTCTTTATTTCATGTTACTGATTTTATAAAACAATAATCTGTCTTGCAGGGGTAAAAAATAAATAACTTGTGTAAGGCAACAACCATTTTCTTAGACAGGGGGGGGGGGCTGGGAATTTTCATTGTGATCGTAATTTTTTTTCAGAACCTTCCTCAGTCAAATTATTTTTATCTCATGAGAAGGAAAGCAAAAATGTTTTTCCTATTATGTAGAACAGGAATACATTTTTCCATACAAAACATTTCTAGCCAGTGACAGCATAAATTATTTTTCAGCTACAAGGCAAAATCTTTTTTTTTTTTTCGGTCAGCTAGGGCATTAAAATATTTTTTTTTTTTTAAATCCCAGTTTTGAAATCCAGTTAAAAAAAATCCTATTTTATCGTATAAGTGGTTAGTTTTGTGGGTATCTAATTTTCGCTTTCTTCGCAAGGATGTTAAATGTGCGAAAAATGAATTCCCCAAAATATTATTTCACATTCAAATAGTATCACATAAATAGCCATTGCGCGAAATTTTGTGGCGTAAATAAATGCATCCCATTTCAAGACATTTTCGCCAAATTTTGCTCCCACGAAATTAGCCACTTATACGGTATTTGTTTTCCATTTAACAAGAAAATAAAATATTTCGTACGAATAAGCCCCCACCAAAAGATTTGAACGGTTGGTCCCTTATGATGTAAAAACTAGAGGCTCAGCCCACTGAGCCTGTATTGCTCACCTGACAATAGAATGATACTGAAGCAAATTTCAAAGGGAGATAATCATTACCTTAACTGTTTTCTATATGCCAAGTGATGGCAATACCTCACATAGCCCTTTGGGTCAGGTGAGCTAAAAAAAAGGGGGGGTAACTCTAACTACTCTGCTGTGCCAAATTTTTACAGTGCTGGCACACAGAAGTACAAATATGAAACTATGCGACAGTAGGAAACATTTTATACCAAATCTGAGTAAACCAGTTAGGGACGGATCATTTAACTTCAGGGGGGAGAGGGGTATGTTTTTTTCTAAAAAAAAATATTCTGATTTTGGTGGAGGGGAAAAAAAAATCTGATTCAGAGTTTTTGTCATATAACCTAATGTTAAATTCTGGAAAAAAAATTTCGCGCTTTGTGCGACAAAAAAAAATTCTAACTCTTGTGTTGTCCGAAACAATTTTTCTGAACGAAGCAAAAAATCATAAACCCCCCCTGCAAGTTAAATGGTCGGTCCTTGAATTTTTTGGTTTGACCTATAAAAGGAGAACTAAGTGTTGGTCCTTGAGACTGGACATTAGCAGTCGGAGGCAATATTTATGTACATGTACATATACATATGCAATGATGATATTTATTGGGGGGATGGGAGAGAGCCTCCAAAATAATAAATCAGCCAAACAAAAATGACGAAGCATTTTTTTATTTTTTTATTTAATACAATTTGTATCAATTTTTCTCTTTTTTCTTTGGGATTACTGAGTCTGGTAGGGAAAATTTATAAGGTTCTCAGGGGAGGATCTAGGGGGGGGGGGGGGTCGCACCCAGTGCCCCCCCCCCCTTTAAAATTGGAAAAAATATGATTATTTTTTCATAAAATCGTGATTTTTCAAACGAAATACCCCAAAAATTTTAAGTGCTCCCCCTAACTTGAAATCCTGGATCCGCCCCTGGTTCTGCACTACAGATTCCGGTATTTTATTTTCTAGATATAATTCAGAGCAGCTTTCCTAATGTTACTAAAATCTTTACTTCAGCTAATGTAGCGACAAGCGGAAGCGTAATATAACGACTGGATTATTAGGGTTCTTGCACAACTTCCGTCTAAGATGATTGAATATGACCTAGAAACGAAGCTCCTTCGCTATTCTCTGCGAGATTTCTTGGAAAAGATCGACGTACCGACTGAAATTCGAACATGGACAATTAGTTAAATATCGTAGAAAGAGTTTGATACGACATTGGCATATGTAGACAAGGAATAAAGTGTAAAAAACACGGGGGTTTCCCAACCGAGGTGAGCGATATGGCACGAAATATGAAAATGAAGTTGCTTACCTTCTATCATATATACTGTATCAGTCGAAAAACTGTGAACACAGAATACACGTATTATTCATGATGTATGACGTCTTCTGATATTGTCAAATGAAGAAAAACGAATTATTATGAAAATTTTGAAAAAGGAATGATTATGAAAATTTTGAAAAAAAGGGGGGAGTAGAGAAAAAAAAGGGGGGACGAAATCCATGCCCCATGCACCTGTGATTCTTGCAAGCAGACAGGCTGCGTTCATACGATAGTGTAACAGCTGTCACACAACGATTTTCACGATTATTTTCTCTTAATCGCTGTAAACACTATAATCACAATTATAAATCTACCTGAAACTTGGCGAAAGAATTTCGTAATTTTTGTAACGTCGCGATCGTGATCAGAAAACTTTTCTTCTTTTTGACATTTCGACTGGTAACTTGAACTGTAAAAATTACAACCAGATGTTATTTTATAAATCGGGAACCAGTATGGTTGTTCGTATTTCTCGGACAGAGACGTAAATATTCGTATTTCTCGGACAAATACGTAACTATACTGTCCTTTTTATGAAGTCACTGCGATCTTTACCGATCTTACGAGAAAACAAATTTACATGTTTGTCATAGTTCAGATACGATTCTTAACACATAATTTTTTACAACTAGCAAAATTCTGCTAGTTCTAACTTTATTCACTAGCAAAATTAAGGCAAATTGAAATTTCAACTAGCAATTTGCCTGCTTGCTAGCGTTATTTTCGAGCCCTGACCACTAAAGTTGTGAGTTTGAATCTCATTCATGGCGATATGTAATTGATGCAACATTTATTATGTGATTGTCAGTGACTTGCAGCAGGTTGGTAGTTTAATCAGATCCGTGTACTCTGGTTTCCTCCACCAATAAAACTTACCTCCACAGTATAGCTGAAATATTGTTGAAATTGGTATTAAACCATAACCCTGTAAGTTAAGAAGAGTCAAATGATACAAGACTTAATGTCTTCTTATTTACTGCATCTTAATATTTTGAGATTTATTTAAGAATTGAATGCATTCTTTTGAAGCTTCATTGGGGTATGAAAGCATTGACCGAAGTACATTAAGCGAAGTACATTAAGCGCGATAGTGCTTCATGTTGAAAATATGCTTCGTCATAGCACTTCATTTTGAAAATGTGCTTCGATCAATGCTTTCATACCCCAATGAAACTTCAAAAGAATGCCTTCAATTCTTATAATTATATTTAAATCCCACCAAAATTTAATATAGTTGAATTTTACTTGTGTTAGATTATTTGCTGTTGGAAATCACTACGCCACTGATTGTTTACATCTGACGTCGTCATGGAGGCACATGCAAGTTCGGGTTTGAGTTTCATTGGGATGTGAAACATCTCTTTTATAATCATGTGACCACTTCATAACCAATCATATTGTAACATTTCAATGAAAAACAGAAGTAATTTAATTATTTTGTTTTAAATTTGTTATTATTTTTTTTCAGTTTCCAATAACTGCTTTGAGAGAAATAAAAATTCTTCAACTTTTGCGACATGAAAATGTTGTTAATTTAATAGAAATATGTAGAACGAAAGGTAGGTATTAAATGATGTGTGCAGGTAATTAAGTGTCTTGTACAGATAATTTAGCCAAATAGAAAAATATGGGCATTTCAGGTTTCCGGATTGACCCTAATGTGAACTGCCGACCCCAACATTTTTTGGATGAAAACAATTGCACCCGAATGCTGCAAGAATTTCTGGAATTTTTTCTCGGACGATTTTAATACTGCTTCAGTTATTTTCGATTTGAAATGTCATGCTTGTTTAATCTAAATTTGCAAATAATGTTAACTTGGTTTTCCAAAGAAAGAATCTGGTTATTAGATCAGTAATATCTGGCTGGCGGTTGGGTCGGCGGGCACCAAAATGTAAAGATTTTGGGCAAAGCTGTATCTCAGATATCATTAGACTTGACTTAACAAAACTTTAGGATTATTTTATCTACACTAAAATATTAAGATTCCCAAATTTGTGAAATTCTAAGATTTCAGATATCGCAGCCAAGAGTCATAAAAATGATGCTGTCAAAGCAATGGTAAAGTGTTGGTACAAGCTGTATCCTAGAAACCACTGTACATAATTGGATGAAACTTCGATTTCAAATATGGCTGCCAAGATATGGATAAAAAATGGTTACAAATACAATGATTTTGGGGGAAATTTTTGGGTGAATTGAAACATAGCAAACCACTGTTGTACAGATCAACAGTTTCTGTAATTGTAATAAATTGAATATAAAGAGAGAAAAAAAAGAAAGAAAAAAATCCTGACCTACAGACCCTATTTGTTTGGACTTGAAACCCAAAACATTATTAGGTTTAACAAGACCAATTTAACAAGGTAAAACTTAACATGAAGTAAATTTTTCTGATTTTAAATTTAAGGCACATTTGAAAGTTAAGGAAAACAAGACCATTTCATTTCTTAGGTCTACTCATAAAACCAGTGTATAGAATATGCATTACATTCTCATTATTATCACGATTACTGATGTTGCTGAAATAAAAGATATGAGGTTAGTGTTGTGGGTGTTTAAAGCCACTTTCAACAATATATTAGTTATAAATATCGTTTATGTCAGTTTTATTGATGGAGGAAACCGGAGTACCTGGAGAAAAGTACCGTCCTGTCGCAAGTGACTCACAAACATAAGGTTGTATTGAGTACACCTTGCCATGGATGGTTATATAACTTTCATATGACAATCAACATTTATTCCACTGGTAGATGTAAATGTAACTGGCATGTAATCATGGCCACCAAAAATAAAAGATAGATGATATTGGAAATATATTCAAGATATTTTTGGAGAGTTGTTTCCTACGGCAGATAACAGTCTTCGAAATGAAAATTTAAATTTACTGGTCAGAATCAAATTCTTTAATTTATTGTGTCGCCTGTGTTACGCAGAGGCGACATATAGGGATCACCTTGCGTCTGGCGCCGGGGTCCCAAAATAATTACTGTCACATTTTTCTCAGGAACCACACAGGCCAGCTTCTTGATATTTGGCACAGAGCATTAGTATGGAGAACTGTATCGTGTAAGACAGTTTCGAATCTACTGCATGTCCACTTCCTGTTTGACGGAACTGAGAATATTTTTGATATTGAAAAATTTGTCATAAAATAATTTCTGTCACATTTTTCTCAGGAACCACACAGGCCAGCTTCTTGATATTTGGCACAGAGCATTAGTATGGAGAACTGTATCGTGTAAGACAGTTTCGAATCTGCCGCATGTCCACTTCCTGTTTGACGGAACTTAGAATATTTTTAGATAGAAAATTTTGTCACATTTTTCACAGGAACCACACAAGGCCAGCTTCCTGATATATGGCACAGAGCATCAGTATGGAGAACTGTATCGCATGTTCACATCCTTTTTGATGGAACTTAGCTATAGATTATTTTTATTCGCATGATAATATCTCGTCCATCAAATAATTCATCATGTCAGAATAAATTGTAATTTTCATAAACTTCATCAGTCAAAACTAACTAATATCTGAAAATTTAGAATACTATACTTTTTCATCATGATGTTACTTTCAATCTAAAGAAAATAAGTTCGCAGGCGACACATGTCTTCCCTGGAAGACTTACCACTAAGTTTGAAATATATCTAAACAAAAACCGAAAAATTTACTGGTCTGAACAATGCTTTACTGGACTTATGCAGAGGACCTGTGTTCATAGTGAGGACTGACTGACAAGCTAGGTTCTATTTCAATACCATATGGCTCTATAGGGGGGATACTGTTCTGATTATATCAAAACCAAATAAATCTTGTATGAAAGTAAGAAAAAATTGACTTATGTTTCATCCATCTTTAATCTAATTTGAAAAATTTCAAATATGAGTCAGTAGGGCCCAGGTGGCTCAATGAGTTAGATAGATGGATTACCTAACAACTCGTACAAGCCTTTCACCAATTAATGGAGTGGGTTCACGCCTGGCTTTGTAAATTACAAAAAGGGTGCACTCGACTCGCAGCCGCAAGTGATAAAGTTTACCAGTTGCTTGCCCATGGTCGGTGGTTCTCTCCGGGTACTCCAGCTTCTTCCACCACTAAAACTGGTCGCCATGATATAGCTGAAATATTGCTGAAAATGGCATTAAACACCAAAAATCAATCAATCAAATGAGTCAGAATTGTAAGCTTAAGGTAATGAATGAATAACCATTAAAACACAAGTTTTGACATTATCAGGAGTCATACCATAACTGAGGATTTACTTCTATTTTATCCATATGAAGATATTTTTAAATTGTGAAAAATTGCTGATTTGGTGTTAAGTAACGATTACTCACTCTGTAATTATTATTGAATTTAATGTTCACCTCTTTCAAATATTTTGTCTTTTACAATACCTGATGAAGGTTATTCCAGAAACATGTTATTAGCACTAACTTTGATATCTATGTTTTATTCAAATTATTCTCGGAAATCACAAAAACAGTTGGTTTTTTTTTTTTTGTGAAAACGAAAAGGCTCTGATTTTATGAATTACGGAATTGCAGACTAATCTGTTTAATTTTTTTTTTTTAGTTTTTGAGCGTACCTGATGAAAGTTATTCCAGAAACATGTTATGCGCACTAAATTTGATATCTACATTTTTAGCTCGACTTTTCGAAGAAAAAAAGTCAAGCTATTGTCGTCACTCCGTCGTCAGCATATGTGTCGGTTAAGTTTTTTGTCAGAGTTCATTTCTCAAAAACTATCAAAGGTATCCATTTGAAACTTGGAATACTTGTTCACTATCAAAAGAGGAACCAATTACAACAAGGCAGATGACCCTGTGATTTGTATATCCAGAGTTATCTGCCCTTGTTTCGACATAGTACATAGAAATTAGGGATATTTTTTTAGTATCATTAAAATTTCTCAATAACTATCAAAGATATTAACTTGAAACTCAATACACTTGTAGAAAATGTTGACCCTGTGTTTGTTTTTAAAGAGAAGACAACTCCATCCAGCATTTTATTTGAGTTATTCCCCCTTTTTGACTTAGAATTTCTTTCAAAAAAATACACAATTTCTCAATAATTATGATAGGCATTGAAATGAAACTCAACACACCTGTTCACTATCAAATGGGGAACTCATTACAACAAGGCAGGTTACCCTGTGATTTGTATATCCATAGTTATCTGCCCTTTTTTCGACATAGTACAAATGTACATAGAAATTTGGGATATTTTTTTAGTAAGATTAAAATTTCTCAATAACTTTCAAAGCTATTAACTTGAAACTCTATACACTTGTAGAAAGTGTTGACCACAATCTGTTGACAAGAGAAGACAACTCCTTCCAGCATTTTATTTGAGTTATTCCCCCTTTTTGACTTAGAATTTCTTAAAAAAATGCAATTTCTCAATAATTATGTAAATTGCTTGCAGTTTAATATCAGATACGAAAAAGTCGAGCATCCAGCACCCATAGGCAGTGATCTTGTTTATTTAATCAATGATATTTGTTCTTTTATTTTTTTCCAGCAACACCATACAACAGAAACAGGGCCACATTCTACTTAATCTTTGAGTTTTGTGAACATGATCTTGCTGGGTTACTCAGTAATGCTAACGTGAAGTTCAACCTCGGAGAAATAAAGATGGTTATGAAACAACTACTAAATGGCCTTTATTTCATCCACACAAATAAAATACTTCATAGAGACATGAAAGCTGCCAATATTCTTATCTCAAAAAATGGAACATTGAAATTAGCAGACTTTGGGTTAGCTAGAGCATTTAGTATGAGACTTTCTCATGAGAAACCAAACAGATACACTAATCGAGTTGTTACATTGTGGTATCGTCCACCAGAATTACTGCTAGGAGCGAGGGATTATGGGCCTGTAATTGATTTGTGGGGATCGGGATGCATCATGGCCGAAATGTGGACGCGTACTCCAATCATGCAAGGAAAAACAGAACAGCATCAGCTACAACTGATTACACAGCTATGTGGATCAATCTCAAAAGATGTGTGGCCAACTGTTGATCAGCTGGATTTATTTAATGAGATGGAGTTACCTCAAGGTCATAAGAGAAAGGTCAGGGACAGATTGAAGCCTTATGTCAAGGACCCTCAAGCACTTGACATGCTTGATAAGCTTCTCACTATGGACCCATCAAAGAGACTTGATGCTGATATGGCTTTGAACCATGACTTCTTCTGGACAGAACCAGAGACAATCGATTTGGCAAAGATGTTGTCACAACATAGCACTTCTATGTTTGAGTATTTAGCTCCACCGCGTCGTCCTGGACAACCAATGCCACAAAACAGACAAGTTAGACCTCAAAATACAGAACAACATTTTGAAAGAATTTTCTAATAGTATTTTGTTAAAAATGTACTTAATTAATTGTATAGTCCATCTTCACTTGAAAGTAGGAAAGAAATTGTAAAATCAGGTTATTATGTTTGAAATGTTGAAGAGAAAGAGATTAGTCAGCATTTTTCTGTTGAAATACAGATGTAAATCTTCATTTAACAATTTGAAGAAGAAAAAATGTATATGAGAGATAGTAGGTTTAATGTATTATATTTTTTATCTTAATATAAATTCAGTCAACATTAAAAATAATTGACTACCGGTCGTTTAAATCAGAAATTGGATTTGTTTTATAGCAGAACAAATTCAAATGAACTGTATTCCAAAAACTGACCAAAAAAAATTCAGCTATTTTCCTCTGGAGAGAAATTGCTGAAAGTTGCTGGACACGGTCAGAACAGTTCAAAAATAGACCATTTGAAAGGGGGTGTAGAGGGTTTCAGCTATTTTTCATGATTTTCAGTTATTTTATCTATGACAACATGCCTGTTAATACACTAAAGATTTAATCTTTCTTTTATTCAAAATCAGTTATTCTTTTGATTAAAACTGAGGTAAATTACTGCCTATTTTAACATGAAATAATTTATATTCTGAAACATATGGCACTGTTATTTTATGTACAAACATGTATTGAAATTTAACTTGTTGGTAATTTGCATGATATCTCAAGTTGACCTTTTTTTTTATACATTTTGTAATGATTGTGAACCTATGTATAGTAATATTCTAATTCAAGACAAATTTTCTGCGAATAAGATTAAATTTATGATGAAATATTTTATTTGACAAAATATTTATTCTAGAGTGTAAATGTCAGGTTGCCAAATGTTATAAAGCCGAAACCATGACGACGATATATCAACCTGCTTAAAATTATGTACAATGTATATGTTTTGTGATCTGATCCGTCACTAAGCAACCACAGGAATATCTGTAGATATATATCATCTGACCAGAACCTCATTGTCAATGGGCATTGGTTAAATTTATAGCAAGTTTTCAATATTTGGTTTGTTTTTCAATAAGGTCAACATTATTTTGTGTACTTACTCTTATAAATATCCTTTGACATTTGAGTGCATAAACAATGTATGGCAATGTTTAAAAGTTGGACTGGACATTTATTAATAATTGTATGTGTCTTCAGTGTCTATCACTGCTGAAGTTGAGAATATGATTTGGTTTGATTTATGGTGTTTAATGCTTTAATGCCACAATCAATAATATTTCAGTATTTCAGTTACATCGTGATGGTCAGTCTTTATTGGTGGAGGAAACCGGAGGACCATGAGAAAATCACCGATCTTTTGCAAGTCTCTGACAAACTAGTTGAGAATATGTTTGTTGTTCATGTTGAAGTACACTTGTTACATCTTTATGTGATAAAGTTTGTCAGTGACTTGTGGTAGATTTTCTCAGGGTACTTCGGTCTTCTCCATTAATAAAACTGACAGCCATGATATAACTGAAATATTGTTAATAGTGGCTGTTAAACGAAAAATATTTATATTAGAGGAGTTATGATAAGACATGGGATGACCTATCTGGTGAAATGGTCATTGTAAGTCCCCCCCCCCCCCCAAATTTTAAAATCAACATTTTGGCAGAACTGCTAATTTCGTGACGAAATGAATTTGCCTTCAAATATTTGTGAAGAAGAAATAAGTTGTACCAGATTTGAAAATGATTTTTAAACAAACAAAAAGACAGTGGCAAAACTATTGAAAAGAAAATATGTTTTAAAGCTATCAAATTGTTAACCAAGTTCTTTGTAGGATAAATATTTCACGAGTCCAAACCAAAAAGACACGAGTGCATTCTTTGTTATTTTTGGTATAAAATGGTTAGTTCAAAACAAGTGTGATGAATCACTCACTTAGATGAGTGGCAAGTATGTGATGAATCCAGCACTCACTTAGATGAGTGGCAAGTATGTGATGAATCCAGCACTCACTTAGATGAGTGGCAAGTATCTCTTGTTAACTCCTCATTGGTTTTAAACAAACAAGAGTTATATTTTATAAATCATTTTGCAATCATTATCTCCTTGATTAAATTTATAAATGGCAACTATTGCTTATTCTTTAGATAAAGTGATACAGGAAACACATTGTTCCTGTTCACTTCTCCCTATTTTGTCTAAGAGGGAGAAGTCACTTCTCCCAAACATTGAAGATTAGATTATTCCCTCACTCATAGTAAGGAGGTTTATTTTCCACTTCTCCCAAGCATTCAAGGCTAGATTATGCCATTTAAGAAGGTTTGTTTCCCTCTGTAGGAAGCAAGATATAAAATATTTTGGATTCCCTGGATTTCATTATTTATATAAACTCTAAAAATAAAAGTAAAAACAATTTGGGTCATTTTAAGGAAATACATGTAGTAGACAAATCTTAAAATGATTATTACTGGAAATCTTGACAGGCACCACAAAACATTCTTTAACATATATGGGAAATGAAAAAAAGAAAAAAAAAAGTTTTTATAATGCAGAAACTTTACAATTGGCTAAACTCAAATAATATGTGATAAAGGTGAACCTCTAGTTACTTAAATGATCTTAAATGTATTAGCACCAGCTAAAACAAAGGATTGTGCATTGAAAATTATTTTTTGCTAAATGAAGAAAGCAATATGTATGTAAATTACCAGTGGTGGTAACCATGACAACACATAACTCCTGACTTCAATCCAAAGTTCCCTTCTATTTCTTTTATAAAGAAAAAAATCTTTAATTTAAAACATGTATAAAATAAAATTATTAAATATGAAATACAATTTGTGAAAAATCAATAGAAAAAGAAGTACTGGTGACCAGTACTAATTTTTTTGCTTTTGTCTATATACAAATAACTATCTTCTGGTTCCTGGTTTATGTAGAGTGAATAGTAAGAAACAGTGATAGTCAATTAAAGCACAGCCTTGAAAGAGGACACCTTTGAAAAAGATTGGAAAAAGGCATGTTTCTGTTGTTCAGGAATATTTTTTTATTACCAATTAGTTTGGCCTTCTTGACATTGCAAGATAAACTCAATACAGGTACATTAAAGGTCAAAATAAAATTTATTTTACACAAAATTTATGAACAAGCAAGAAAAGTTGACAAGAAAAGTTTGATTTTCTACCTATTTTTAAAACTTGTGCAAATAAATTATATATTTTCTGACAATGTACATGTATTGAATATTTATTATGTCATAGAATATGTAACAATTTCATTTATTTGTAGAAAGCTAATATTGTATACTCACTCGCTTGGTGTATACATTTCATTTGATTCTAATAGAATTGTATAAAGACCACCAATGTATTATTGTATTAATTATAATTCTGATAAGCATTAATTGGTGCAATGTTGATATTATAATAAAGTTATTTGTTACAAAGTTATCAGCTGTGTTTGTTTTACATGTCTGTACATTGTATATTTATTTTAATTGTCAAGAGTTGTAACAATTTAAGTTCTATACCATGAAACCTCAAATTATACAGGGACCCGGGTGGCTCATTGAGTTAGGTTGTTGGATCTAACAGCTCATACAAGCCTATCACCAATATGGCTTTGTAAATTACAAAAAAGGGTGCACTTGACTTGCAGCCACAAATGATAAAGTTTACTAGTTGCTTGCCCAGGGTCAGTGGTTCTCTCCGGGTATTCCGGCTTCCTCCACCACTAAAACTGGTCGCCATGATATAGCTGAAATATTGATGAAAGTGGCGTTAAACACCAAAATTCAAATTCAAATTCATTCAAATTATACATTACGTTTTTTTTGTATTTTATGATGCTCCATGCAAAAATTATTATTTACTTGCTTTCAATGTGCAGACATGACAATATATAACAACATGACTGATGGTATAGTTAGTGTGTTCACCACAAGTACAGTAAATCATAGGTTCTAGCCCTGATCGGGTAAAACCAAAGACTATGAAATTGGTACTTACTGCTAAGCACACAGCTTTAAGGAGAAAGAGCAAAGACTGGTGGGCTCTGAACCTAGATAATGTGTCAGAGTGGAGCGACATGTCTATTCAGGGACTCTTATTTCAGTGAGCTTGTATGAGAACAAGTTAATTTTCAATGAAATGATGATTAAGTCCGCTTTGTACTAGACCATGCAACAAGCTTAATCATCATTTCATTGAAAATTAACTTGTTCTCACCATGCTATAGCTGAAAAATTGCTGAGTTGGCATTAGTGCAAACAGATCCTAGGTTTTAGAAAAGTGATTAGAAGGCGCAAACAGATCCTAGGTTTTAGAATTACTATGATATTAACTACTTCAGGTGTGATTTGAAATCCAACTAAGCTTGTTGCATGGTCTAGTACAAAGCAGATTTAATCATCATTTCATTGAAAATTAACTTGTTCTCACCATGATATAGCTGAAAAATTGCCGAGTTGGCATTAAGCAATAATCACTCATACCAATATACCCACTCTTGCAGGTCTGACCAGCATTGGCAGTTGATTCCCCCCCCCTCCCGATTCACAAATCCATAATAACACAAGCAATGGTTTATGCACAGAAGTAATTTAATCTGGTGATAATTATTCAGCAAACTATGTGGAGTAGCTATTCATTGTATTCATTGGCCAATAGTTTTATACTTTGTACATATCGTTTGACACCATCATCAGCAGGATTCAAGACCAGTAAATGATCCTCTGATGTTCTATTAGATTAGTTATTCCCCTGTAAACTGTAGTAAAGAATCCTCAACTTGAGGAAGATGTCAAACGACATACGAAATACAATGGCCTGACTTTAAAGTCTCAAAATAAACTGATTTGGTTTCATTAATAAAACACCTCAAGTTTGGGTGGCACTCCCAACCACAAAGTCAGAAACTTCTGATGCTCCGAATAATGACCAGCAATTCATTCATTTAATGTTAACATCTCTGAATATGAAAGACGGAAGATACCAAGGCCAAAGGAAAACTTAGTAAAGCAATACAGAATACAGCACTTAACTACAAATGAAAGATACCAAGGCCAAAAATCAATCCACACAAACACAGAAAACTGAAGATGATCACAGACCCCATCAAAACCACGAGTGATTTTATGTGTTCTGGAGAAGTAAAACACTTTCTGCTGCATATGTGTCACCCATTGTGTTACTCATGGTAATGGGCAAAGTCCAGTAAATAACACATCAATGAGACGAAAAGTGATTAGAAGGTGCAAACAGATCCTAGGTTTTAGAATTACTATGATATTAACTACTTCAGGTGTGATGTGAATTCTAAACATACAATCAGTGTCATTCTCCTCATGTTATAATAGTAGAACAAGACAAATATTGTTCCCCATAATTTGTTCAAAATTTTAATGTTGTAGCAACTTGTGAATTTTCTATTCGCTAGAAAATTATCCTCTGATTTTTTTTCAAGATTCAAATATCTATAAATTATGAGAAAATTATAATCAAATTCGTTGCCCTTTCCATTGCTCTTGCTAGACCAGGTATCATGTGCACCTCGTAGTGGAAATAATGTAGGATTACATATAGTGTCCGCCGTGAAATATTGAAATATTATCCTCTCACTTTGTTACAATTGTTTTCTATGATAAAGTCCGAGGACGGAATAAAGTGCAGAGGTGACTTCTTTTGGTCTGTTGGGGATTTTTCATTTGAAAAAGATACAATCGGACACATTTTCACAGGGCTTACAATAACTGGTATAAAATGCATAAAAAATTATAATTTTAGAATCAAATGGGGAATGCACAAAAGGTCTATTGGAATAATGCAATGAAAATTGATCATTTAAATCATCACACGTTATTTCATTCTGGTATCAAATATGGGGGTAGTTAGCCCCAATAAAACCATGCCATCGCGATATATATTGTAAAATGTAGATGGGGATATCAGATGTACTAGCCGATTTCAGTGGCAGTTGTCTCCGTAAAAAATAACTGCATAAATAAAAAAAATGTTTAATGTAAATTGCTCTAATAACATCTTTATTACTTAATAAGTATAACAATGTAATGTTGTGGCTGACCAGTAATCAATGAATCCTGTTAAAAAGATAGGAATTGGCACAGGAGCAGTTTAATATGTGAAGAAAAAATATATTCAATAAACATGAGACTACCAAAATGGTTTATCACTATTTTTGAAGTTGCATTCAATATCTCGGCACGCCTTTAAAGGGGCCGCATTATCTGCCAACTCGTAAATTTTTGTTACCCATAAAAACTATCAGATATGATTGATGCCTTAATAAAACGTGTTTCTGTAACTTATAAATGTTATGAAATGTACGCGCATCGGGGGGAAAACGTGCATCTACTCGTGTTTTGAGATCGATCAAGAAATGGACGTCATCTTATTAATTATCAACATTGTTTACGGAGTTTGTCGAATCGTCATTAAATCAGTACAACAATGCACTTATTTCTTATTTTTTGTGAATCTGCTTTTAGTCGGTGTTAATTACGGACAAAGAACCATGCAAGTTGGCAGTTATAATAAGCGACAAAATACAAAATATTCGTTTTTACCTGTCACTAGTAAGGTCAATTGCCGCGATACGGAAAAGGCGAGGTCAAATTATTTGCTTGCAAGCAAATAAGTAATCGATGGTAATTTTCGTTCTCAAAAGGCGGAAAGTGGTTCGATAAACTGTTTAATGTGAAATATTTACCTTTATTTCATCATTTTAAAGCTATTTACCAATTTCCAAAGCATATTTTTTGGTCAAAATCGTAGCTAATGCCCCTTTAAGATACTTCGTTTCATGTCATCTGTTCAAGGCGGTTTTTTTTTTAATTCGACATGCTCAGTGTTAATGGAATCAATACAATACAAATTTGATTCAAATAGGCCATGACTACTTGTTTTAATAAGAATAAAAAGTGTTTTCCTTACTTTGTTACTTAAAATGACGGAGGTTTTTGGGCGAGACCCCTGCCTCGGTAATATTTGACCCCAAGCTACGCCCGTGACATGATATTCCTATTTCCCAATAAACCCGATATTTTACAAATAGCTTTATCATAACAAAATATATCAACATAAAAATAAATGTCTACTTTTGACAGCCAGGTTTCCAAAAGGGAGATAATTTATACTCAAATCGAACACACCCGTTACACAATCTCCCCGAAAGAGTTCAAATCTTGGGTCACGCGCATATCATTTGCATTACTGTTGTGCACAACATAATTATCTGCTGTCAAATATTTTGCGATTTGCTCATAAATTCTTCTTTTGAGCGGATTTTTAATGTTATGCTGTTGATTTTAGTTAAATTAAGTGGCATATTAAGTAAAACATATTTAATCCAAAAATTCCACGATATTCGCCTTTCATATTACATTTGTACTTTAAGAACATCAGCTCTCTCTCTTTCAAAAAGATTTTTTTACTTTTAGGAAAGATATTTTAACATATGAATCAATCATATTTTTTTTGTATTGTAGTTGACTTGAACATTTCCCATTTATTGGAATGCATCTGAAATATGTCTACGGACAAGTAACAATTTGTAGTAAACAATATTGTCTATGCAGTAACACTAGACTATCAATATCTACTAGGATTTCTACAATAAAAAAAAATGTTACTGTAAAATAGTGAGTGAGTGATTGTTGTTTAACGCCAATTCAGC
>MJUT01042333.1:177829-193277 GCA_002080005.1 Gigantidas platifrons | reverse complement strand
CCCCCCCCCCCCCCCCCCCCAGCTATGTCATGACGAGAACAAGTTCATTTTCAGTGAGATGATGATGAGTTCCGCTTTGTACTAGACCAACACCCTAAGTTGGATTTTTATAGTGCTTTTAACACGCTGAAATACGCAGGTAGACATGTAGATCCACTCGGACATATGATTGCGAGCCAACCAGTCTTTGCTATTTCTCTTTAATCCTGCGTGCATAGCGGAGAAGCAACAAATATCAATTTTTTTATGTTCGGATTGACCCGATTGGGGCTCGAACCCACAATTTACCACACTGGAGGCGAGCATGCTAACCATTACGACACCGATGCGGTTAATAGTAACATACAAATGTTATTTGACACCCCCCCCCGCTGTACGACTGTATTTGATGGGATCTGGCATTTAATATCCACATATGATTTTCTAATGTACACAATTTATTATTTTGAATAAATGAATGAGCATTTAATAATAATCTCCACATTTCCACCTTATTTCAGAAATGTTTGATCATGACCACAGGCGCTCGTGGCACGGACTTACCACCCCCTCCACTTTTTTTTCTTTCTAACTTTCTGTTTACCAATTTATTTTCAATAATATTTCCTTATTTCTTTATTATTTCATCTCTTTTTCCTTATTTTAACTTGTTCGTGTCAATATTCATATAATCTTATGTTAATATCAAATTGCATGTGTCGACCCTATAGGATCGACACATGCAATTTGATATTAACATAAGATTGCAATAGGGTCGACACATGCAATTTGATATTAACATAAGATTGCAATAGGGTCGACACATGCAATTTGATATTAACATAAGATTGCATGTGTCGACCCTATAGGGTCGACACATGCAATTTGATATTAACATATGATTATATGAATATTAGGGTCGACACATGCAATTTGGTATTAACATAAGATTATATGAATATTGACACGAACAAGTTAAAATAAGGAAAAAGAGATGAAATAATAAAGAAATATGGAAATATTATTGAAAATAAATTTGTAAACAGAAAGTTAGAAAGAAAAAAAAAGGGGGGTGGTAAGTCCGTGCCACGAGCGCCTGTGATCATGACTTCTTTGCAAAAAGTTGAAATATGAACAAAATCTATAATGACAAGCTAAACATATTTAACTATTTTTTGTTGTAATTCGGCTATTAAATAATATATATGTTCCAGACCATACGCGTATTTGGACTGTACGCGTACGGTCCGGACCGTAGGAGTATACTCGTACGGCCCGACCATACGCTTATGGTCCGACCGTACGCGTACGGTCTAGTACGAGCTGGACCATAAGGGTATTTAGACCATATTGTTGTTTTTTTTCAATACTAACATAAACTTTTATTGAGTTTTACAAATTACAATGATCATAATTATTATTACTTTAAACAAAACACCATCACCTCATGAAATGTAAACAGTTTTTGAACTATAATGCAATTTTAATTGTCTACCTGAATCACATTTTCGCATGCACGCCCAGAGCGATACTTGCTGCTAGAAGGAACGCCGGACTTTCTACACTTTCATGTTTTGTTCATTAATGTTCCCTTGCATTTACATCTTTTGCTTGCAAGAGAAAAACTTGCTTGTTTTGCAGCAGCATGCAGAGAAATTTCTTCTTTTTTCCAATGCGAAGTTTCAACCTTACTTGTCAAAAGTTCTATATCACCCATATCATGACATGAATTTAACACATCAAATTCACATGATAATTTGTAAAAACTTGCATCTTTACCAATAATATCATCAACCCTACACAATAATCGTGGTAGATCACCAGATAGATGCCCTATCAACAATAGGTATTCTTACGGTTACAAAACTACCTTTTTCAATTTTTGCATTAGACTTTGACACTTTCTTATATTTTCTCATCCTATTTTCAACACATTTTTTTTTATAATTTCTGTCCAACATCTGTCTTATCCTGTCGTGAGTTGTAATTTGTCCGTCGTCTGTTTTCACGGTACAGTTTCTGTCGTCAGTATAGGGTCAACTATAATGTCGTTCAGTACCATAAAGTCATCAACTGCCATGAGTTCATCCTGTCTATGTCTGTAATCTGTAACATCGTAAGTCTCAGTAGATATTTCCGTCGTTTCAGTTCGTCTTCGTTTTCGGGTCGGTTGTACATGTACGTCAGCCATAAAGGAAAACACGGTAGTCTGAGCAGCTTAAGTCGACCATCGAATCCCCACGGGCACTGCTAGTCTCAATTTGTGCGTCAGTCACAGTTCGTGTCTATGAACCTGTCTGTTCATCGGTATGTGAATCCGTCTCGATTTCTGTCTGCGAGTTAGTCTCGGTTTCTGTATGTGAGTCGGTCTCAGTTTCTGTCTGTGAGTCGGTCTCAGTTCCAGTCTGTAAGTCTCTGTCTGTATCAAACATGAATTCGACCTAAATATGCTTCAAATGTTTCTTCCCACATTCTGTTTACTGGCGATTACTTTAAAAACTTTATTCAAACTATTTTGTTAACTGTGAGTGAGCAGAATTCACTTATTACGAACATGCTAAATTCAAGACATGTAAGTTTGTAATAGATTAAATTAGACTTATTTATAAATTGTACAACTGCGATAATTAACCTTTTTTAAATATATTTTAGATTCGAATAACGTTGATCTGTAAAATATTTTTGAAGCCTCGATAATCTCTTAAAACTAGACAGACCGTACGCGTACGGTCCGACCGTATAGGTATTTTGAAAAAATACGCACGGTCCAAATACGCGTATGGTCTGGAACATATACATAGAGTTTCTTTGCTAAAATGATTTTCCACGATTACCTTTTCTATACAAATTTAATAAATTTGATAATAACTTAAATTAATGTTCATCTTTGAAATCCATAGATGTTATATAAGGGGACATTTCAAAGTGTTCCCAACCCTATAAACACCTATAAGTATATAACTGGTACCCTGAAAAAGGGTTAACCCTTAAAAAGGGTTGAAAGCGGGGTACTACAGAGATAGGGGTAGCGTTAGGGGTGTAAGGGGTAGGGTTATTAAGAAAGGGGTAGGGTTATGGCGAAAGGGTAGTGTTAAGGGGGAAAGGGGTAGGTTAAGGGAGGTAAATGTTAAGGGGGAAAGGGGTAGGTTAAGGGAGGTAAATGTTAAGGGGTAGGGCTAAAGAGACAAAGGAAAGAGTTCTAAGGTGGGGAAAAGGTGGAGGGTTTAAGATGGAATGAGGTATAAGGCAGGGAAAGATCGAGAGTGAGGAGGATCTTTACTATTGAGTGAGTGAGTGAAATGTCGCGGGTGGCTTTCCAGACCCATATATCTGCCTCGGTAATATTTGACCCAATGCTACGCCTGTGGATTTGCTATTGCTGTTAAGTACAGGAGAAATGTCTTGTAAATAATCACTAATAACACGTGGGCCTGAGTTCAACGGGGAAAAGACTAAAAGAAAGATAAATGAAAAACAAATGAGAAAAAAAATGTAATTCCCATATTAAAATTTGTTTTACTAGTAAAATTAACGAGAAAAGGGAAGTTCATAATTGTGTTTTTAAAACACACACCCCAACATAACCTTGGCACGTGCACAACCCGCTCATTTCTCATCATTTTCATTTTTTTATATTGAATTGCCTTTTATGTGTTTTTATTTTGTAAATTTGACCACAGGCGCTCGTGGCACGGAATAATCACCCCTTTTTTAACTTTCTATTCACATATTTGTTTTCAATAAAGATTTCTTTATTGTTTCATCTCTTTTTCCTTTATTTATAACTTGCTCGTGTCCATATCTATACAACTGTATGGCAACAACAGTCTACATGTAATGACTCTCTCTTATTATCTAAGAGTATATAGGGTTGACACATATAAGTTGCTGTTAACATAATATTGTATGAATATGGACACGAACAAGTTAAATAAAGGAAAATTAGATGAAATAATAAAGAAATTTTATTGAAAAAAAAATATGTCAACAGAAAGTTAAAAAAAAAAAAAATGGGGGGGGGGAGGGGATAATTCAGTACCACGAGCGCCTGTGAATTTGACCTGTATGTTATCTATCTAAAGCTAGTTTTCAATTTTAAAGTTGATAATGTTAGATAACCTACACTTGACACGCCCTCGCCCTCCCAACTCAAACCAATGCATTGATAATGGTCAATTATAAATTCCATAAATGTACGAGAAACGACGTACATGGGTTTACCCAGTGTAATAATAAATTATTTATTCGGAGCATGACGGGAAATACGATTGATGCTAGCCATCATATTAACAGTATATAATATTTGGGAATATCTCATCAGCGTAAGTACAGTTGGCATCTAAATCTGTTATCGAAAAATGGGCAGCGTAGTTAAATTATCCCCAAATATTCGTATTCTTCCGTGACAATGACCTAATAAATGGCCCACACTGTTGCACACAGTTCGGGCGGAGTCTCAAATAATGTCGTATTGTTGTATTAAACCTATAACATTCATCTTTTGCTTTCGATGCTTGTTAAGGCAATCACTTATCATTTAAGTCTTTTTCATGTAGTGCCATGAAGTTAACACTTATAACAGGGAATGTTTGTTTTCAAGAGAAACCTTATTGTTAACGACGCAAGCGAAGGAAAATCACTACCACATACTTGATAATCGAATATTTGTTTTCATTGAATTTTTAGTCACTCATTTCTTTGTGTATTATTGGTGTAAACTAACGTGTAAATATAAGTTTACAGTAAATGCAGGAGCGGATCCAGGATTTCAAGTTAGGGGGGGGGGGCACTTAAAAAAAATCGTATTCTTTTCCAATTTTAGGGGGGAGGGGCGCCGGGTGCGCCTCCCCGCCCCCTGGATCTGCCCCTGAAATGTGTGGTTATTCTATAATAGTAGTGTAATTATTTCTATAAATCAATGAATCTACCACTTTAATATATCTTTATGTTGTATGATAATTAGAGTTATATATATAGGGTCGACACATGTAAGCTGCTGTTAACAAAGGTTGTAAGAATATTGACATGGAAAAGTTAAATTAAGGAAAAAAGAGATGAAATAATAAAGAAATTTTATTGAAAATAAAAATGTAAACAGAAAGTTAAAAAAAGGGGAGTGGTAATTTCGTGCCATGAGCGCATGTGGTTCTATATTGACCAATCGATAATAGGAAATTCGGAAAATGCGAGAAAAAAATCCCAGATAGTATTTAGTTTTAAAAACTGGGGAGATGACAGGTTAATGAAAAAAGGTCAGGTAAAATGTTGTGCAATTATAAAATTATAAAAAAAAGAACCCAAATAGAAATCAAATTGTTGTCCTCTTTATAAAGTAAGGTCACATGTTCTTCTTTTACAGAGACATGTCCTCGTCTGTGTGTGGTCCGTGTTTGGAAGGCGGCAACAAAAATCTTCCTGTAAACTGGTGCATAAATTGTGAAGAACTGTTATGTGCAGGCTGTGTCAGTCATCACAAGACCTTGAAACTGACAAAGAACCACAACTTAACGGAAATAAAACCTACTCAAAATCATGGGAAAGAACTAACCTCAAATAAAACATGCACTCACCACCCGTCACAGGAAGTAGAATTGTACTGTGGGATACACGGTGTTTTATTATGTCATGAGTGTACAAAAACATACCATTATTCTTGTTACAGAGATATCGTACCCATTGAAGTCGCTGCAAATGGTACTAAAGATTCGGTACAATTTATCAACTGTAGGTCGGAAATGGCAAATATAATACAAAGTTTTAGTAACATAGTTGAAAACAAGAAAAAAGTTGAAAAGGATTTTGCTGATGAGGTTGCAAGTGCAAGAAATAAAATTACTGAAATCAAATCTGGTTTAATGAAATATATTGATCAGATGGCGGAAATTGTTCTCATGGATGTTTACAAGGTAGAGAAGGAAGTCATTGATAGATTGTTGATGGAAAAGTCGTCTGCTTGTGAAAGTCAGAAAGAGGCTGAGCAAATTTACAGTGAAATATTCTCAGCAGGATCAGACAAGGAAGCATTTATTCTATTGCAGAAAGTTAAATTATTTAGGACGATTAACGAACAGAAAATTAAAGATTTATCCTATAATATGCAATCATATTCTTTACAGGCAGATCTTTTAGACCCAGCGTTGATACCTGAAATGGTCCACTTGGAATTTGGAAAGGTCAGTACACAGTCAACTCCATTTAATGTAAAACTGACTCAAGATTTGAAGATATCAGTAAGTTGTTTTGAGCCAGGGGAACCACTAAATCATGACAAATTTCTTCAGTGTATGGCGCTTACAGAAGACGGTTACATACTCATAGCGGAGTTGAATGTCGTGTCATCGTCTAGAGTTTATTTGTTTAATCATGAAGGACAACAAATTAGCTATGTGAAGATTTCAGGCTTGCCGACTGACATTGCAGCAATACCAAACGGAACACAAGCCGTGGTGTTGGCGGACGAGGATAAACTACTTTTCCTGAATATGAAGGAAGCTCATGAAATCAACAAAATGAATATGGCAAAAGGTTGCAATTGTGTATCTGCGTCATACAGTTATATTTTCATTGGCTACAAAAATGAAATAATCGTTATGGATTGTAGTGGAAAATATCTACAAACATTGACGGTACATGACAGCCCAATCCAATGCATTCATGCAGAAAAAAATGGGGATTTGTTTTACTCCATTGAAGACAATGTATACCATAGAAAGCAGCTTGGAGAAGAAACATGCTTATACAATTCAAAAGATCTGCGAGCTGTAACAGGTATAGATCTAGACATAGAAGGCAACATTTACATCTGTGGACGAAAATCTCATAATATTCATGTTCTTAAAAAGAGCAGCGGCTTGGCCGAAGTTGTTATGAAGAAAGAACACGGGATAGAAAAACCAAGAGGTATATACATTAATAAGTTTACCAACACAATGTTCATTCAACGATCCGGAATAAAATCAATTCAAGTCTATCATTTCCAATGAACTGAACGAGCCTAGCTTCAGATGGACAGGAAGACGTTGGTCATTTCGGAATACTAAATCTACTTAATTAGTTCTTGTCGGATGGACGGGGAGATTTTGGTAATTTCGGAATACTGAATCATCTGACGTCTTTGTTTCTTTGTTACTTTATTTGTATATATACTGTCCGTTAGTAGTCGAGTTAAATTTGTATGGGATAAATATAATACAGTTCATTATTAAAGATAAGATGAATATAGGTGCATTGTTGAATTAATCTAAGGACGTTGTGACTACTATTTTATGGTACGTATTTAGATTTACCTCTACCTATGTGTCAGCAATTTTTCAGCTATATCATCGCGAGAACAAGTTAATTTTCAATGAGATTATGATGAGGTTGCTTTGTACTAGACCAATACCTTCAGTTGGATTTGTATAGTGCTAGCTCACTGAAACAACAGTCTGTGGATAGACATGCTGTCCCACTCGGACAAATTGTTCTGATTCCGAGCTCGATCCGATCAGTCTTTGCTCTTTCTCCTTAATGTTGCGTGCTTAGCAAATAAGCAGCTAATACCAATTTTATAGTCTTTGGTTTGACCTGATCCCGACTCGATTCCACGATCTACCGCACTCGAGGCGAACACGCTAACCATTACACCGCTGATGCGGTTTTTATCACTAGAAATTCGGGCCATGGTGAGATGACTGCGATATAAAATGATGTGATGAGGTTTCTTAGGGTCGAACCAATTAAATTAACCGCCACCACATTAATAAAATGCAAAATGAACAATCCTGGATGAGACATATGAAAGTCGGATCATGTTCTGACATTGAATTATGAATTATGAATTTGATTTTTGGTGTTTAACGCCACTTTCAGCAATATTTCAGCTATATCATGGCGACCAGCTTTAGTGGTGGAGGAAGCCGGAGTACCCGGAGAGAACCAACGACCCTGGGCAAGCAACTGGTAAACTTTATCACTTGCGGCTGCGAGTCGAGTGCACCTTTTTTGTAATTTACAAAGCTGGGCGTATTGGTGATAGGCTTGTATGTGTCGTTAGATCCAATGACCTAACTCATTGAGCCACCCGGACATTGAAGTGTTTTGCAGTAAGAAGAGTTTGAAGATACCAAAGAGGTAATCAGAAACCATAAAACGAAGGAGGACAGACAATACAATGGCCGAAGGGAAAAGGACAAACAACAATCTATAAAACATTACACAGAAAACTAAAGATAGTGTAACACGAACCCTACTAAAAACTGAGGGTGAACTCAGGTGCTCCATAAGGGTTAGCAGTTCCTGCTCCACATGTGATGACTGTCGTGTTACTGTTAAACTACACGAACATCATATAATATGGTCTACACGAACATCATATAATATGGTCTACATGAACATCGTATAATATGGTCTACATGAACATCATATAATATGGTCTACATGAACATCATATAATATGGTCTACATGAACATCGGACTGCATTCAACATAAATAAAATGAAAAACAAAAAATACAACACTGTCCAAAAGTTCTAAGATCAACTCGAAACGCAGGCAAAATCGACACTCCTAACACACATATACGGGTCATTTTCAAAAAATGTGCCTTTTTGAAATTGCGAGATTGAGAAAAAACAGTTTGCTTAAATCATCAAATTTATTAAACGAACAAAATATATGATACTTCTTGAACAACATACTAAAATATGCAATCTTAATGACATAATATAGAAATATTATTGACACATTTATGACAGATGGTGCATTATTTTGTCTATCCTGTTACCAAAGTCAAGATAACTTTTTGACTGTTAAGAGACAAAATGTGTAAAATATGTAACTTATTTCTCAAAGATATGTTAGTGGTCTTTCAGAAAACAATTTAAAAATATTTAATTTCTTTGCAGTAACAAAATAAAAATGTACTTAATTTTGCCTCCTGAAAAAAACGGCTAAACATATATTTTTGATTGCTGTAAAAACGACTACAGGCAATACAAATCCAATTGAAGCACTTCCTAACATTCAGTTTATATTTGTCTTTTGAATCAATCTAATATGAAGTGCCTTTGTTACATATAAGTTTAGTAAAACGATATTGTTTATGGTAACAGGAACATTGTTTATGGTAACAGGAACGACATTTATATATCCTGTTACCAAATCAGTCTATCCTGTTACTTTACATGGTAACAGGATAGACAGTAACATGATAGACAAAGGTAACAGGATAGACAAATTTATATGTTTATTGATGCTGTAGTGAAATAACTGCTCCCCGTAAATCGGTGTTTGCTTTTTTGGTGAAGTATGAAATGTTTCACACCTTGTCATTAAAGTACATATCATAACACACTTTCAACTATTTAATTAGATTCGCAGATACATAATTGTCTATCCTGTTACTTTATTCATGAGGATAACAGGATAGACAAATTTATATGTTTATTGATGCTGTAATGAAATAACTGCTCCCCGTAAATCGGTGTTTGCTTTTTTGGTTTAGTGTTCATTGTTTCCAAACAGTTAGGGGCCCTTTTAAGGATGTAATTTCGTGTTTAGGTATAAATTTGTTGGTAACATGATAGACATTTCAAAAGAGTACGCTCTCATTCTTATTCACTTTTCTCGTTATAATTTTGTTCCCGTGTCTTCTAACGTTCTAACGTTTTGGTTACCATTTTGAAGACGCTGTGTACTTCTGGCGTCATCATAAAAGAGTTCCGTATTTGCAGGGAGAAATCATTGTTGTGTGGATCTTGTATCGGTAACAGGATAGACATGTATTTCGTGGACGCCAGCATAATTTTGTTTTTTTATAAACAAATACAAAAATAACTTCAAGACTTTACTTCCTTGTTAAAATTCATTTAAAAACGATTCAAATAATTCATTTTGCCAATCTGAAAACATTCTAAAAATCATTGAAAAATTGAGTGCAAACATGACACCCTCATCCCGGACACTCATAAATTGCGCAAAAAAATGAGCTTCAAAATAATTTTATTTTGAGTTAATAGGAGTAAATCGTATTCATTTTAGATGTGCCGACTCGAAAATAATGTGAACTTTTGCTTAAACACAAAAAATTAATGCTTTCGTACCAAAATATTTTTTTAACATAGGTGGACAGGAAAAGCGACATTTTTTGAAAATGACCCATACATTACCGCTCACGTTCGATAAATGGTAAATCCAGAGTATTCAAGTTTGAAGGCTTATTCGAGTGAAAGAACAATAGCAGTACAA
This sequence comes from Gigantidas platifrons, assembly GCA_002080005.1. Taxonomy (NCBI): domain Eukaryota; kingdom Metazoa; phylum Mollusca; class Bivalvia; order Mytilida; family Modiolidae; genus Gigantidas; species Gigantidas platifrons. The sequence goes on along the minus strand of MJUT01042333.1, from coordinate 183,071 downwards.
TCGTAAGGGGACAAACAACAGCAGTTATACTATGGTGTCTGATAGGGTCCGAAGCATCGAAACTGATACAATTAAGGTTATTCACTGTTTTAAACGTTTTAGTGATTAAGACAATAGAGATGGGAGTATTATAAGTGTATTAGACATCAATAGACAATCATATTTGTACATGTTTTGTATCTGGTGGCGATTTACTAAATTGTTTTAAGGAATTTGTCTATTTTATGTTTCCTCTATCCTACACGATCTGTTATGATCTGTTATGCTTCCTATATAATAAGTGTTTCTTTCATATAAAACTAGAAATGAACTGCAAAGTTTTTTTTCTCTCTCTCTCTCTCTGCAAATCATAACTGTGTAAATGACTCTCGGGAAGGTTGTGTATTTGATTGCCCATTTCTGTGTATAACTCCTCCATACTTTCGTTCACCAAAGTCCTCCATTTTTGTTTCTGATGACTCAAATCCATGATTTAGAGAACCATTCACAGTAGCTAATTCAAACTGATCTTTCTGGAAAACAAATGTAATAATGTAGTCTATAAAAACGTAGATATCAAATTTAGTGCGCATGACGCGTTTCTGGAATAACTTTCATCGGATACGCTCAAAATCGAAAAATTGGAAAGTCAAAATAAACTTTGAGAGCAATAAAACCAAAGAGCATTAACAGTCGCCATGACTACAAATAGTATGAGGTTACGATTTCCGCACAGAAAAACGATGTTTGGTTTGTCTTTGCCTTCAGTTGTCTGTAGGAGGGCTCACATCTTACTTTATTTGTGTTTGCTTGCGTATAGTGGTGTCCAACACATATTGTGTTGTGTTTTTTGATTTGTTTGTCTTCGTCTTGTGTTTTGTATATCCAATGATACCAGTTTCTCTGGATTAACCATTCTGGATTGCCCCTTCGGTATTCTCTAACATTTGTTTGCCCCTTCGGTATTCTCTAACATTTGTTTCCCCTTCGATATTCTCTAACATTTGTTTGCCCCTTCGGTATTCTCTAACGTTTGTTCGCAGATGACAAGATTACCGTTTACGTTCATTTACACCCATATCTAAAAATATCAAAAATAGTTAACAAATCAAACGTCTTACATGTTGTTGTAATCTGTGAACTCTCTGACAGGATACAGGTAGAAAACAGCAGACTCTGTCCACCACTCTGTGTATAAGATGAGGCTCTACATCCTCTGGTTCATTGAAGCCTAAAAGAGAATGGGAATGAAATATGTTACATCTTGTATAACCTTTAACATCCATTTAACATAAACCGCATCAGTGGTGTAATTGTTAGCGTGCTTGCCTCGAGTGCGGTAGATCGTGGGTTCATCAGTGGTGTAATTGTTAGCGTGCTTGCCTCGAGTGTGGTAGATCGTGGGTTCATCAGTAGTGTAATTGTTAGCGTGCTTGCCTCGAGTGTGGTAGATCGTGGGTTCATCAGTAGTTTAATTGTTAGCGTGCTTGCCTCGAGTGTGGTAGATCGTGGGTTCATCAGTGGTGTAATGGTTAGTGTGCTTGCCTCGAGTGTGGTAGATCGTGGGTTCATCAGTAGTGTAATTGTTAGCGTGTTTGCCTCGAGTGTGGTAGATCGTAGGTTCATCAGTGGTGTAATTGATAGCGTGCTCGCCTCGAGTGCGGTAGATCGTGGGTTCATCAGTAGTGTAATTGTTAGCGTGCTTGCCTCGAGTGTGGTAGATCGTGGGTTCATCAGTAGTGTAATTGTTAGCGTGCTCGCCTCGAGTGCGGTAGATCGTGGGTTCATCAGTAGTGTAATGGTTAGCGTGCTTGCCTCGAGTGTGGTAGATCGTAGATTCATCAGTAGTGTAATTGTTAGCGTGCTTGCTTCGAGTGTGGTAGATCGTGGGTTCATCAGTAGTGTAATTGTTAGCGTGCTCGCCTCGAGTGCGGTAGATCGTGGGTTCGAGCTCCGATCAAGTCAACCCAAAGACTATAAAACTGATATTTGTTGATTCTCCGATAAGCACGCAGCATGAAGGAAAAAGAGCAAAGACTGGTTGGCTCGCAATCAAGATAATGTTATATAATGTCTTTTATAGCGATGAGAAAAAACCGACTTGTCGCAAGTCACGGTCAAACTTTATCACATAATGTTGTAACGAGTACACCTCGCCATAAGCGGGATTCTAACTCACAACTTTAGTGGTAATAGTCACTGATTGCATAGGTAGTCGTAAATCCAACTATTATACGATCACGACCACGACGACGACCCAGATATTATAATGTTACACTGATTCCCACAGTAAATCAATACTTACCAACACAACACGACGTAATAAACGTTACGATGATTCCTACAGTAATACATATTAATGAGGCAAAAAGACCATACCAAAGGTAAGATACATGATATATCCATCTGAAAATAAACAAGAAATGTGTGCATCACAAAATACGCTCGTCTATATAAATTATCAAACGGTATAATGGTAATGACCCCAAAATAAATAGGGATCTTCCCCTTCCACGGGGGAATCATGTGGCCAAGCTTGGTAAAGATTCAATATACAGAACTAAAATTGTCGTGCGGAAACGATCCTGTTGTCAAAAATTATATTCATAGTAATGGTGACCTTGACCTTTGACCTAATGACCCCAAAATAAATAGGGTTCTTCCCCTTCCACTGAGGAATCATGTGGCCAAGTTGGTTAAAGATCCAATATACAGAACTAAAGTTATCGTGCGGAAACGACCCTGTTGTCAAAATTTTTATCTATAGTAGCGGTGACCTTGACCTTTGACCTAATGACCCCAAAATAAATATGGTTCTTTCCCTTCCACAGGGGAATCATGTGGCCAAATTTGTTAAAGATCCAATATACAGAACTAAAGTTATGCGGAAACGACCCTGTTGTCAAAAATTCTATTTATAGCAACGGTGATCTTGACCTTTGACCTAATGACCCCAAAATAAATAGGGTTCTTCCCCTTCCACAGGGGAATCATGTATCCAAGTGTGGTAAAGATCCAACATACAGAACTAAAGTTATTGTGCGGAAACGACCCTGTTGTCAAAAATTATATTTATAGTAATGGTGACCTTGACCTTTGACCTAATGATCCAAAAATAAATAGGATTCTTCCCCTTCCACAGGGGAATCATGTGGCCAAGTTTAGTAAAGATCCAATATACAGAACTAAAGTTATTGTGCGGAAACCTGTGTGGACGCCCGCCCGCCGCTCGCCGCCCGCCATACCCAATCACATAATACTCGAGACGAGCGTATAAAAAGGGGTTCAATTTATCCTTCCGGGACGCCTGAGAAATGAAATAAAAAATAAATTAAATAAAAAAAAAGTATCACAATGTCGCTTTTCTAAAACATAATTATATAATCAGAAGCAGTGTGGTTGTTGTGAGAAATCACGTTGAATTTATGGTTCTATTACGTGATATTCAAATTGCATTGACTGGGTACATTTTTGTTTATAATTACACCTTATATAAGAATGCTGGATTCTGATTGGTTAATAGCCGTGATATTTTTACAAATGCAGGCCTTGCATTGTGAATTTGCAGAATTTTTACTTCATGTAAGTGTACATGTATTTGCATAAGATTTAACTTTTTTTCATGGTATTTGCAAAATCGTATTTGCCGTATTTACCCTTCACCGAGACGCTTGTAACAAAATTTGTAAAACGTTATCAGTTGTGCGTTTTATGTAACAATCGTATTTGCCGTTTTTACCCTTCACCGAGACGCTTGTAACAAAATTTGTAAAATGTTATCAGTTGTGCGTTTTATTTAACAACATCATTCGGTAGAATTAAACAGATAATTACACCTTATATAAGAATGCTGGATTCTGATTGGTTAATAGCCGTGATATTTTTTTACAAATTCAGGACTTGCATTGTGAAATTGCAGAATTTTTACTTCATGTAGGTGTATTTGCATAAGATTTAGCTTTTTTTCATGGTATTTACAAAATCGTATTTGCCGTTATTACCCTTCACCGAGACGCTTGTAACAAAATTTGTAAAACGTTATCAGTTGTGCGTTTTATGCAACATCATTCGGTAGAATTACACAGATACATCATGTTAGGTCCTGAAAACGACAAACAATAGGTATTATTTATTTAGCCAGTGTTCTAAATAATATTCGGTGTAATTAAACAGATATATCATGTTTGGGAGGGGTATTTTCGAAAAATACCAGTCTTGATACTAAATTTCCCTCGCCATTTGGCTCGGGAAATTTTTCGTCTCTCGACTGGTATTTTTCGGAAATACCCCTCCCAAACATGATATATCTGTATAAAATACAAAAAATGTACTATCACTGACTGAAATATATTATGTTACCTGTTGAGTTTTGGGAAACTGCTTGTCAATCCAGTTCACTTACAGTTGTCAGACAATATCAAAAGGGACAATCAAAGGATAAATATATAATTTTATTATTTAATTCAAAATATAAACGTGGATGGATTAATATGATTCTTCTGCAGGATAAACACAATATTTATTCAGTCCTCGGCGCAAAAGCGGGAAAACATCGCATTTGTCCTGTATTTAAGCCTCATTCACAAAAACTTTATATTTGAAGACACTACAGTAATATTGTAATTGTCTCTGAACAATACGTCTATAATATCTAAAATAATAATAACAACAACACACTTACAAGTTATTATCAATGTCTGTTGGCACCTGCGTTGTGGTTGGTATCGTAGATTTGGCGCCACCATATAAAGATGTATTAGAAGAAGTAGAGCAGTTGTTTTTTATTATGCTACACATCTCGGTACTAACTTCGTAGATTGGCGGCACCGGAAGTAATACAGTGCCACCTACACCTACCCAAAATGCCATCACTGCACTTATAATCAATCCACACAAAGCACCCTATAATGAGTTATACATAAAACAAACTTCTTATTTAAACATGTCTACTTGTCTTATTTTGGTTTTAATTCGGATAAAACTTCAGAATATTATTTAAGGAAATGGTGGGGGTGACGTTGATATTTTGTCTAAAAGCTGTTTGGGATGTCTTATTATGTGTTTTAACTTTCTGAGTTCCGTGTTGTGATGTCCGTTACGATTTCCGCATAAATACGATGTTCGGGTCGTCTTTACCTCCAGTTGTTTGTAGGAGGGCTCGTGTCTTATTTACCTAATTTGTGTTTGTTTGCGTATAGTAGTGTCCAACACATATTGTGTTGCATTTTTGTTTTGTTTTTCTTCGTCTATGTTGCCTGTTTCT
>MJUT01042333.1:146857-162697 GCA_002080005.1 Gigantidas platifrons | reverse complement strand
ATTATTGTTTAACGACAAGTTAGCAGTCAGTTTAAAAACTTAAACCCGTCACTGTAAATATAGAAATAGTTAATTATTGTTTAACGTCAAGTTAGCAGTCAGTTTAAAAACTTAAACCCGTCACTGTGAATATAGAAATAATTTATTATTGATTAACGTCAAGTTAGCAGTCAGTTTAAAAACTTAAACCCGTCACTGTAAATATAGAAATAATTTATTATTGATTAACGTCAAGTTAGCAGTCAGTTTAAAAACTTAAACCCGTCACTGTAAATATAGAAATAGTTTATTATTGTTTAACGTCAAGTTAGCAGTCAGTTTAAAAACTTAAACCCGTCACTGTAAATAAAGAAATAATTTATTATTGTTTAACGTCAAGTTGGCAGTCAGTTTAAAAACTTAAACCCGTCACTGTAAATATAGAAATAACGTCAAGTTAGCAGTCAGTTTAAAAACTTAAACCCGTCACTGTAAATATAGAAATAATTGATTGTTGTATAACGTCAAGTTAGCGGTATTTCAATTATATACATGACGAGAATAAGTTTTCAAACAATACATTACAATACAAAATCATTAAATACCGGTAGGTGACCCTGGAAGAGACTACGTTGGTGGGGGTTGAGATGATATAAATAACAAGGTAGACAACAAATTAAGTGCACACAACACGTTTCTGGAATAACATTCATCAGGTACGCTCAAAACCGAAAGATTGGAAAGCCAAATAATTTAAGAATGGGGGGATATTTGACTGCTACATGTGCAAGGAAAAATCAGAATAGGAAAAATGTACTTTTATATCATTAGGAATTGATGTGAGTTGCTTTGTGTACATAGAGCGTCTCATCATCAAAGAACTAGTGACATATGCCTAGCATTATCTCTTAAGCGGGTGTTCCTTTCCGACAAACGTACCATTCAGTAGAGAAACTAGGACTTATCTTTAAAGCCAAGATACTTCCTCTAGAGTAACATTAAATATCAAGGATCTGAACTTTAACGTCTTTTAATACAAAAATATGAAGAAGACAAAAACCAGATTTAATATATGTATCACAAATGACCACAAATATGCAATCGTAACTACTCGGCCATTCTCGCTACCCTGCATTAGTGTAACGAGAATGGCCGAGTAGTTACGATTGCACAAATATGTTCTGTTTGTCGTAATTACAACCCCTTCCTTTCCTCATTCATAATATATCACCACGACCAGTGCCACTAGTGGAGCAGGAGCCTCTCATAATATATCACCACGACCAGTGCCACTAGTGGAGCAGGAGCCTCTCATAATATATCACCACGACCAGTGTCACTAGTGGAGCAGGAGCCTCTCATAATATATCACCACGACCAGTGCCACTAGTGGAGCAGGAGCCTCTCATAATATATCACCACGACCAGTGCCACTAGTGGAGCAGGAACCTCTTAGCATTCTGAAGCAGCTGAGTCTACCCTTGGCTTATTTTGTCGGTTCTTGTTGCTCATTTGTAGTCTTCTGTTTGGTGTTTGTGGCCCATTGTTTGTCCGTCTCTTTTCGATATGGTTACGGTCTTGTCTGCCCTTTGTTTTTTCGGTTTCTGATTACTCTGATTACTCTGATTACTCCTTTGGTATCTTCATACATTTATTAGCCTGGGTGCATATTTGTTAGATTTAATTTTCAAATAATTCATAACACGATTTTTCTATACCTCGCAATGAGCGGTACACAGGTAAGACAACACATGAATTAATACTTACCTTGATTTAATGCTAAAGATGGCGCATATAAGACAACACCCATGTACAGCAACTGAAAAAATATATTGGTAGTGAAATAATTTAAATATCTTTTAAAAGCAAATGATGTGACCATTAAATGAGGCAAACGACTGTAACTAATGCTATGTAATATTAATTAAGACCAATGCAATCTCATTTAAATATATACTTTAAACATATTTATTGTCAAACAAATACAGACAATGGATCAGACACAAGTTATAAACTTACGAGGTCTTCTCCGTCACATATAAATCATTAATTAGACAATATATTACAAAAACAGAACATTATTTCATTCATAATTATTTGAGAAAAATGACATAGTATTGCAAGATATATTGTGATTGATATTGAGTCGTTGCCGTCAGATGAATTAAAAGTACATAATCATTAGACAAATCTTTTAGTGTCTAGTATGTATCTGTGAACAGTTGTGAAAAGTGAGCAGTTGACATCATATGCAAAATCTGAATTTCCATACAATATATTGTTAATGGATAAATATAACCCGAGATCTCTAATATTGTTCAACATAACATTTCTCTGATTAACAAATAATTTACAGTGCAAGAAGTAGTGTTCACTGTTTTCCACATAATTGTTACAGTTACAGTAACAAGAATCGATCAGATGCCATCTAAAAGGTCACCTTTTAAGCTACTACAATTTTACCTTAAACGAGTATGTAGAATACTTGCCAGACGTGAACCAAACGAGAAATATTTAGGAGGTTTTACTGGATTGTTGTAGTAAGTCTTTAATCTAGATTTTAGAATGCAATTACTAGGTGAATCTCTGATATATTGGGGTAAATTATTCCAGAGATGAATAGTGGCTGGAAAAAATTAATTTTGATATAGGGTAAGACGACACCGTGGAATAGTGAAATTATTTGCATTTCTTAAATTGTAGTTGTTTGCCTGGTTGACAGTCCGCGACAGCAAATCACTTAAATAACCGGGGATATCACCCTTGACTATATTATAAAAAAGTGACAACTTTCTGATTTTGCGTCTGGTATTAAGTTTCTCCCACCCGGTTTCTGCATATAAAGAAGACAAACTTGCATAAGCTGTCAGACCTGTGACGATTCTAGCAGCTTCAAGTTGAAGTTGCTCAAGTCTGGCGGCATCGGCAACTGTACAACTATCCCAAACCTCACAAGAATATTCAAGAAGTGGCCTAATGAAAGTCATATAATATTTTCTAAAAAGTGTCTAGACACCTTAAATTTGATCTTACGCAGAACGGCTATCTGTCTGGATGCTTTGACAACAACATCATTAATATGTTTAGACCATTTACCATCAGCTCTGAGAGTAACACCAAGATGTTTGTGAGCATCAACAGGTTTGATTTTAATATTATCTGTATAGAAGTATAAATCAACTGGAGAGGGCCTGGTACTGAAGTACATTATTTCTGTTTTTTTCGGGATTTAGTTTGACTAGCCATTGTTTCGTCCAATGTGTAATATTGTTTAAATCGATGTTAACCATAGAACGCAGATGATTAATTTCAAATGATCTTTCGCCAACGGACGTATCATCAGCAAACAATCTACACAGTCCAAGCATATCATCGGCAATGTCATTAATAAATATAAGGATTGACCCTTGGGAACGCCAGCTTTTAAATTACCTTTCAATGAGATGGTGTCTTTGATAATAACTTGTTCTCTGTTCGAGATGTAACTCTCTAACCACCAGAGAAGATTACCTTTAATGCCATACCGTTCTAATTTTAGCAGTAAGCCCCTCAACCAAACTCGGTCAAAGGCCTTACTGACATCACAAAATATTAAACAGATCAATTCTTGATTATTAAGGGATTGCGTAATTTCGTGTGTAAATTCGATTAGTTGGTGTGACGTGGAGTGACCAGGTATAAATCCTGACTGGAATTTATAAATAAGGGCGTTATCAACCAGGAAGTTGAATATATATTTATATACTACTTTTTCGAAAATTTGACTAACTGTACAAAGTAGTGCAATAGGTCTATAATTGGATACCAATGATTTGTCTCCACTTTTAAATATTGGGATGACGTGGGCTAACTTCCAGTCCTGTGGAAATTTACGTTTAAATATATGTTATTATATGTATCAACATTTCAAGTCTTATAGCAGCCTAAGACTCTGTTATCATACCTAGCACTTCAGCTCCAGGTAGATAATGTGACATCAGAAAAAAATAATACATATAATTATTTAATGACATATTAGGATCAGCTAAAGAAAAATAAGGGAAAAAATGAAAAAGAAAAAAAAATCACATTTTCCATTAGAACGGAAGTCAAGGAACTTTCACCTGTCCCTGTATGTATACTATTTTTGTGTATGGTATTTGGTTACTGGTATTTAGCTTCACATCTATAAAACTGACATATGCAACCCCCGGTCTTTGGTAGGTGTCGGGAAAGCATAATACTTACGTCGAGCGGACATGAGTGCGCGAACCCAGAACATTGGTGATAGACTATATATATAGTAATTAAAACACAACGAGTTAAGTCCACTGGACTACAGAGAACCTTATTTTATATCACATACTTATATTAATTTTAAAACAACAAGGTTATATATATTTTTTGTTCATATACCTCATACAAAGGTGTGGAAACCACTAATTAATTTCTTTAAAATATTCCACTAAATCTATGGGGTTTTTTTTCGAGTCTAACTACCCATATTGTCTGACGTTTAACCTTTCCAACGCCATATATTTTCTGAAACGTAAACGATACCTCTATGTTATGTCAGAATATCATTGGATGCTTAAATTGTTGCAGTGAAATGCCACGCTCTGTGACATTCCCAGAAATTCAGTATTCATGGGTCGTGCATCAATGCCCCTATAAAGGATTAAATGCAGTTAAATGCAACCGACTTTGGGATAAAGATAATCCTTTTATATTGACCAATTATATTTATGCCATTATATTTAATATGTTTCAAGGTACAGCAAAGTGAAAGGAACTTTTAAGATGATGGCTGAATTAGTGTTTTGATACTACATAGGAGAACCTGGTAACAAGTATGAGGGAACTTATCTTCGATATCAAGCAATATAATATAGGTTTGTAGTTCATGATATAGGGAAAAGCTAATGGACTCTAGATACCTATTTATTTGTGGATCAGTTTGTCATATTTCTACTTTATCTGTGCAAATATGTTGAATTACTGTGATATCCTGTATATTCATTGAAAGGGTCATTTAAAGTTTATTATAGACACCTTCAACATTGAAAACTCTTCCTTGACAAAATTAGGACTGCACGAGGGATGAATGGTTGTCACAATAGCTGACATGTAACATTTCATTGTAGGTACATTGTATATATCTCTCACATTCAAAACTACAAAGCTAACAGCCAGCCTATGAAACGGATCCTTAACAGGCGTCAGGGAAAAACTACAAAGCTAACAGCCAGCCTATGAAACGGATCCTTAACGGGCGTCAGGGAAAAACTACAAAGCTAACAGCCAGCCTATGAAACGGATCCTTAACGGGCGTCAGGGAAAAAAATTACAATTAACGGCTTCTGCGTTTCTTTGTTTTTTCTTCTTCTCAGAAATGACCTTTGTCTAAATAAAGATACCCTGATAGCAACCACTGCAAATGAAGTATTCCCAGCCCCCGATTGAAAGATAATGTCCCCTCTGAGAGAAAGACGAAGATGATTTGCACTAGAAAACATACACAAATACGAAAACCCCAAAATAATATTTTCTATGCAGGAGCAATAAGAATAGACTTACAGCCATCATAATGAATCTTGTTTAAAATCTTAGAGAGAATACACAAGAGGTGGGAGATATAATTGAACATTCTCTTCTGATCTATAATTAAAGGAACGTATGTATCTTTTGTGACTTGTGAATTACTCCTAGAGATTAGCAGATTGATCAGGAGTGAATGAGTGATTGTTGTTTAACGCCAACTCAGCAAATTTTCATTTATGTCATGGCAAGAACAAGTCAATTTTGAGAAGATCGTGTAGCAGATTTATCAAGGGATGACCATTTATCAAGGGGAGTGCATGAAACAGAGATGGGTAGAAATATCATTTTATATTACATGTACTGATAATTAGGACTGAGATAAGACGCCCGATATACCATTCTGATTCTCTCGAATTGTCTGTCTGACAGAAGCACCTCACAGCGGAAAAACAGCAGTACATGTATTTTCTTAAAATTATGTATAGAAAAAACGAGTGATTTGTTCGCCTTAATTCTGAATATCAATTGCCATGGTTGCATTGTTGGACGAAACAATGGCTACTTTACTTGCTTCCCAGAACTGTTTCAGTCGGTGACAATAAAACGTTCCTTATATCTAGAACATTGAAATGCTCTTCACAGACATAATACTATTCTGCCTTACAGGAAAACACACCATCCAGACAAGGATGCCTAAGTGAACAGATACAGTTTGGATTGTGAAGGTTTCAAATGCAAACTTATCAGAAGGTTTTCACGTTTAAACCACAATTAAAGTCGACCTTGCAGATGGAACTTACAGGAATGTCCCACATTTGAGAGGCTGGATGTCAAAATAATTCTCCGTCAATGGCCGAATGTGAGGGGTACGAAATGGATGAGATCCATTAACAAGATGAGAAAAAGACGCGCTAGCACTGACAAAGCTTAGTCTAAATTGCTAGGAACATCTATTCAGTCCCCATTTTCTCTTCTGGTGGGTGGGTCAACATAGATCTTTGTGGTATTATTCTCCTTTGGCTGGGGTGACGGTACATGACTTCATATATGATTTACCGATACTTACAGCATAGAACTTTATATTTACATTGGCGGAATATAAAAATGATGGACGATGGGTCTATCGTGGGTTCCCCTCTTTTAGCTAAAACATAAACTTAGAATCAAACACATGGGTTGCAGGGAAGATCCAGACTGCTGAATGCAAATTAACACAATGTACAAATGGGACACTGCCGCTTGGAATACTATGGTAAACTTTCAGGGGCTAAAACAGTATCGGAAGACATTGTTACGGAAGTGCACACCTTGTCCCCCATACAAATATGAACTACTTGAGGAAACTGGGATGAATTGGAATGTGAAAAAAAGACACTGTCCACATTCCAGGACGAAGTGAACCCTTGATAAATCTGTTGGTAGTCATCTGAAAATGCGATATAATCAAATGCCGATTTATCAAAATGTATATGACATGGCTCACTTTCTTATTTGTTTAGATTATGATTATTTTATTTGATCAATGATACAAAGAGGATCAGCTACCAGTCTTACCAACATATGGAGTCGTCTCCTATATATACAATTATCATTATATTATGTTGAGAATGCACAAGAAAACAAGAAAAATACTCATTTGTCTGTGGTACCAGAAATGGGTGGAAAACCTGTAGGCATCGGATAACTAGCTCTTCATTCGCCCCCTTTTTATTGAAAATAAATAAGCGTACTTCCTCTTGAAGAATGATTATTTTCGCCACTGATCTATGAAATAGGATAGCATTCCTACAACCGGAATGTGAGAAAAAGGTTTGAAATCAGAACAGTTGTCCGGCAGCAGTCGCAAGAGAGATATAGCTCTCTAAAATTTTCTCATTCCTGCTTTAAAGGAAAACTGCAATCGGCCAAAATGTTCTCCATTGCTGCGGCAATTTCATTGAGCTATATAAAGGCGAAATAACGTGAATTTTCAATCAGATGATGATGAAGTCCGCAATGTAATAGATCAACACGCTTAGTTGGATTTGTATAGTTCTAGTTCACTGAAACAACAGTCGAGAATAGACATATTGCTCAACTCAGACACATTATCTTGATTCCGGACAAACTAGTCTTTCTTCATAAAACTTCGTGCTTAGCGGAGAAGCAACAAATGTCTTTAGTTTGACCATATCGTGGCTCGAACCCGCGATCTACCGCGCTCGAGACGAGCACGCTAACAATTACACTACTGATGAACCCACGATCTACCGCGCTCGAGGCGAGCACGCTAACATCACACCACCGATGCGGTTGCAATTTCATAGAACAATAATATAAGATTTGACTCGGTTGACTTGCAAACTTTCCCCACACAAGGCCGAAATAGGCTTATCACAATGATGAACCAATTATCACAGAGCGGAATCATCAACACTTTTTAAATTAAGCCAATTGTTTTGATATAATATTCTATACATGAAGCCTAATAAGTTGCTCTATCTGATGATCATATCATACCATATGAAATCATTATCATTTTCATAGAAATTTACAAAGCATCCCCTTCCAAGTTACCCGAACATGAAATTGAGCAGTCAGTGAACACTAGTGAGCTATCTTACTAACAGACTGGACGGACATATTATAAATATTCATCTATTCTGGAGAAGGACCGTCGTGGTCGTGGTCGTGATCGTATGGTTGTTGGTTTTACAATTACCTACCCAATCAGTGATTATCATCAATAAAGTTGTGCGTTCGAATTCCGCTCAGGCGAGGTGTACGCTATATAACATTATGTGATAAAATTTGTCAGTGACTTGTGACAGGTGGATGATTTCTACGGGTACTACGGTGTCCTCCACCAATAAAACTGACCACCACGATATAAATGAAATATTGTTGAAAGTGGCGTTAAACACCTTAACCATAAGCCATAACCATAACCATAACCATGAAACACAAATAAAATATATAAGAATGAATATAGTAGATTATTTCAAAAAGTAAAATAACTCCACCCCTCCGTCCTAAATATGTTATGAAATATATGAAAGAAAAAAATGTTTGCCTTGTTTAAAAGCTTCATATCAAATGTAATGACGTTATCTACAAAAATGTAATATCCGTATTTGCTTTTACATAAAAGAAACTCTTCTTAACGGAGAGAAAACAAATCTTGTCTGACTTTTGACATGTAAAAGCTTGATATTATTGACATAAAAAGATAACAATATGTATTCCAGATAAACCTATTCTGTATTACATTTCATTGGATAATTGTATTGAACAAGCATTCTGAGAGTATTGCATGGCAATACATAGTCCCCTATCGACTGAGTAATACGAGATTAGAATGCTTAACTTCCTTACAAATTTGGTATAAATTAAATATAAATACCCCTAAGTCCAAATATATCCTGATGCACTTACACTAAAGACTAAACTAAAAACTGTGTCTTTGAGACACGAGATGCGCTGATCCTTATTCAAACTGACCTAAATGTAAAACTTAACCAGAGTCGTTCATGCATAAAATGTAGGTCAAATTGACCTAATTAACAGTGAACCCTGTAGTACTATCTAAGATCTATCTACTGGCCAGGTATCATTACTGTACCATGTCTAGTAGTTGAGAAAAAGATCTAAACGCAATAGCAAAAGTCGTTGAAAGCCTTTAAAATCATCGAACCGGAAGAAAATTCGAACTTGACCTGTAACCTATCATGGTAAAACTATATACCAAATATCATATCAATATCTGCAATCAGGACCAAAAAAAGTCCGGAAAACTTAAAATTTGAACAAAAAATACAAGTGCAAGGGCCATAACTCAGCCAAAAATCACATTAGGAGACAGATTTATAAAAGCATAATTGCTTGTTTCTGAATCTTGAATGTATTTACTATGTTTGATGTACTGTATTGTCTGATTATTTTCGCAATAAATATTGCTTAAATTAAAGGACGTAAAAAAAAAGTCCGGAAAACTTAAAATTTGAACAAAAAATACAAGTGCAAGGGCCATAACTCAGCCAAAAATCATTCGACCGGAACGAAATTCGAACTTAAACGGTAACTCATCTAGATATAGCCACATACTAAATATGAAGTCAATATATCAAAGGACGTTAAAAAAAAGTCCGGAAAACTTAAAATTTGAACAAAAAATACAAGTGCAAGGGCCATAACTCAGCCAAAAATCATTCGACCGGAACGAAATTCGAAGTTGATCTGTAACTCATCTAGATATAGCCACATACTAAATATGAAGTCAATATATCAAAGGACGTAAAAAAAAGTCCGGAAAACTTAAAATTTGAACAAAAAATAGAAGTGCAAGGGCCATAACTCAGCCAAAAATCATTCTACCGGAACGAAATTCGAACTTGATCTGTAACTTGTCATGGTTAAGATATATACCAAATATCAAATCAATGTCTGCAAGCACGACGAAAAAAAGTGCGGAAACTGATCTGCCGGACAGATGGACAGACTTCGTCGGTAGGGGACTAATAAGTTCATGATCTTTTACAAAACATCACATACGTTTGTTTCATTAATTGTACTAGTAATACGGTTTTAAGAAGATACCGAAGGGGTAATCAGATTTCGTAAATCGAAGGACACAACACAATGGCCAAAAGAAAAAGGACAAAAGGACAAACAATGATCTACAAAACATACACATAAATCTAAATATCGAGTAACATAAGCCGGGGGTGAACTCGGGTGCCCCGGAAGGGTAAGTAGTTCCTGCTCCACTAGTGGCACCCGTCGTGTTAATCTAATTACAAATCCGTTGATAACCTAATGGAGATTGACTTACCATATTTAACATGAAGATAACAGACGCACAGACTCTGACTGATCTGTTAAAACGCTTTTCCAGATACTGAAATATAAAAAAAAGACCTCAACTTATGGGTTTCTAATTTTTTTTTGTCAGTTTAGACTCTATGTACATAATAAGTGAAATAAATACATAATATTACATTGACTCAGTTGGTAGGTATCGTTGGCGAGTAGATTTTTATAAATTCCATTTTAAATAGTTTGTCTTATGACGAACATACGTATAGAATATAGAATACGTACATAAACTTTATTTGCAAAAATTTGGTTTTGCATAATTTTTAATATGCTAAATTTACGAAAGGGTGATTTCTAGAATGTAAATAAATGGAGGAAAGGGGAATTCTACGAGGAGAAAACCGCCGACGTGTCGTAGGTCACTATATTTTTTTTTTACACCTCGCCATTGACGGTCCATACAATTTCTCTGTTGCAAAGATGAGAATGAAAGATGCATTCAGAATATATTTAGTATATTGGTTTTCATCTCAAAATTTTATTGGTTTGGTTTATGGTGTTTAACGCCACATTTAACACTATTTCAGTCATATCGTAGCGGCAGAAGTTTTATTGAATTCGATACAAATACTCAAATACTTGATATGCACTGGTAAAACTAATTTGTGGAAAAATGGAATTAATAAAAGACTCGTTTGGATAGAATCGTGGCAAAGTATGTTAATACAAAGCTTGTATCACATGATATACATTGGAATTCATAAAAATAAATATTGTTGTCAAACAGTTTGAGATCAACAACATTAAAACAATAGGAAATATCGCAATGATACAGTAAATGACAGTGAGTACCGAAATGATAATGATGGCGCCATTTACATTCTAAATAGTTCTGATTAGTTCTCTTGGACATAATAGCAAAGTTCGGTCGAGCTATTATTAGCTCAGCTATTTATATTTAGAATGATGTCATTGTTTAAATGCCCGGATGTCATGCAAACAAATGTGAACGCAAGCACGATAACAATGATATTATAAACAAAGATTTCGGTAATAAAATGGAACATACAAAAGAGAAACACCAATCCCAGGGTGTTAAGCATTGTTGGGAACATGTAAAAGCGATATACCAGATACAAACATCGTGAATGTATGAAAGATGTGTTTTTTATTCCTTTCCCAAACGGTGTGTCTAATATTGCAAAATAATGAAGAATAATAAAGAAAACAACCCAAAACTACTATTTGTGTTGTTTTATGTGTTATTTATAACAATATTATGCATTTAATAATCATTTTGAATGCAAAAATAATATAAAAAAAATTAAGAAAAACGATACAGTCTAGCAAATAGTATCACGGACACTGTTCTTTTTTCCCAATCGCGGCGATTTGCATAACACCGTCATGAGGAAAAGAAGCCATAACATACCATTTACATAGTTTTAATTGTTATTTATATGAAAATCTAGTTTTGATAATAATTTTCTGTACTTTATTACAAAAAAAAATTGTCTAGAACGATATATTTGAGCAAATATTATCATTGTTATTCTTTTCCCAAACGCGGCGATTTGCAGATCGACATGACGAAAAGAAGCCATAATCTACGTTTTACATAATTTTAAGTGTTTATTTAAATGAAAATCTGGACTTAATCATTATTTTGTAACTTGTTCAGAGAGATTTAATAGTCTACTCGATCTAAAAAAAAAATAAAAAAAAACAAAGGAAAACGTTGTTTATATCGTTACTTTTCGTTTAATATTACTCATTAGCCATTAATAACAAAATTATCATCTGAATACGATGACAGACGTCTTTCTCTATAATCTGCCAATCACGCTTTACGATAGTGTCACCTTCTGTCATATTTAACATGTCAAATGAATCGATCCAGGTAAATAGATTGTTGACAATGGAAGGGGGTGTTGTCTCGAGGTTATTCACCTCTGAGGTTTATTTCCTGTCGTCTTTAAACCCCTGCATTCCAACCATCTCTTTAACTGAACAATTGAGCAACTTTCAAAATCATCGATATTAATGTATGCACCAGGTACATCATCAGGAGAAAGATTTATTTTTTGGAATTCTTGAGTAGACGCCATTTATTTTATCGATTTGTTTGTCTGAGGTGAAGTCACGTGACATAGTTCTGAATAAACATTAGCATTTTGTGACGTATCGACCGAACTTTGCTATTGACTGTCTAGTCAGATCACAACCGTTTAAAACCCATTGCAATATTTCGAAATCATAAAACAAATAGAAATACCCATACAATATTAAGTACAGTGTCTTAAAATATCAAGTTTAAGTAAATGAGGCTTAAAAACTGGGACAAAGACGAGGTTAACCGAGCCTTTCCCCAGTTTTGCGCCAAATACACACGAACTTTATATTTTAAGACACTGCATTGATACTGTGTTTATCCTGCAGAAAAATAACATTATTCCATTGATTATATTTTGAATGAAATAATAAAAATATTGCATCGTTTGGTATTTTATGTCAACTGAGAGTGAACTAGGTTCCCAAAGTTCAACAGGTAACATTTGACAGGGGGAAAGAAACATAGATATGCCTGACTGACTGCGTAGGTCTACCGGGTCTACCTCTTTCGGGGCCCAAGTATGGGGCCTCGTAACTTAACTAGCACAGGGCCTCATTTGTCCTAAATCCGGCACTGACTGGATACTTTGAGATTTTCCCCCAATACGTATTATCTAGAGATAATTCAGTAACCAGGTTACAATAATCATGATTGATAACAAATAATCTCTCCAAATATTAATTATTACCGCTTAATATTCAAAATTACCTAAAATTAGTTAAATGTTCACAACAACATTCTCTAAATTCATTCATTTTTTCTTTATAAATATCTAACGCCCAAATGTAGGAACAATGGTTAGATTGATACAATCGAAGAGGATTTTTGTCACCACAAGGGATTGTACTTTTATCAGTATTTATTTGATATATGATAATTGACAGCTGCTAAGTCATAAATGTTAAAGGTCCAAAACATTTAAAAAAAAAAATTAAAATGCAAAAACCAAAAAAAAATAATTAAGCAACTGAAGGAGAATCTATATTTAACCGGTAACTGTTGTAAAATATTAGAACACAATATAACAGAAAACATCTTAGTCAAAACAAGGACGTTAATATACGTCCTTGGTCAAAATAAAATATTACACGATAGTCAACACGGTTTTAGAAGGAGAAGATCATGCGAGACACAACTGGTCATTAACATTCAAGATCTTGCTAAGTCACTATAGGATTAAACACTGTTTTTAGGAAAGTATCTATGTATAAACTCCAGCAACTCACTCACAAACTGAATAAAGTCCGAAGGACTTTATGTAAAGTTTGTAAGTGAGCTGCCGGAGTTTATACATACATAATTTCCTAAAAACACAGTGTTTAATCCTTATAATTCTTATTCTTGGACATCGTGTTGTTTTCGACGTTAAATACTAATAATTCTTGGTGGATTATTTTTTCATATTCCTACGCCGTAACGCTACAAAATAAGTAGTTCATTAATCGGTAATATTGATTTATAAATTCCTTTCGAATGACGTAGAATAAGTGACGATATCCAATCAGATTACGAGTTATTGATAAATTCTAGTCAGAATAGAATTATTAGCAGATGGTAATCAGATTGATATAATCCTACTAAATTTTTCAAAATCCTTTGAAAAAGTTCCCCACCAAAGATTGATTCATAAATTAAATTATTACGGTATTAGAGATAAAAACTTAAATTGGGTAGCAGACTTCTTAAGAAGTGGACAACAACAAGTCATTTTAAATGGTATACAAATGCTCTTAAATTTAATTATTCATTAGATAATCATATATTACAACAAGTTGAAAATAGTAAATATTTAGGTGTAGCTATTATCAATGATCTAGATTGGGGTCCACATATTAATAACATAACTACAAAAGCCAATGAACATTCGGCTTCCTACACAGAAACATGAAATAGTGTACACGTAAGGTTAGACACTGTACGTACAATGTACACATCATTAAGTCTTGTTCATCCGGTTGTCGAATACTCTTCACCAGTTTGGAATCCATCTAAAACCAGCTATCTCAGGTTGGGAAAATACGGAGGAATGCAACTATGTATGTCTGTAATGACTTCCATGACAGGTCATCTGGTGCTGTCAGCAATATGATTGAAACCTTACAGTGGGAGTCTTGCTTGTAGACGAACGAAAACAAATCTGATACTTTTACATAAAATTAACGCGGGCTTGGTAGGGGTACCAACAACCAAGTTGTCCCAGGTGTTCTCGTGGGACACACAAATTCAGACTAATAAAAATGTTTATTAGTTTTCTTTTTTCCCTAACACAATCTGAGCTTGGAATAGCTTACCTAAGTCAATAGCTCTTTCAGCTAAGTCAATCCTTCAAAAGTGGTATCTCCACATTAATATTTGCAGGATTCCCAACCCAGGGGCGTAGCAATGGTTAAATGAAGTATACTGCAGGGGAGTAGCAAGGCTTTAAATAGTTATTTTTGTTTATAATACTTAAAAATTGTCCATGTACATAGGGCACACATTTCCGGGACGTTACAAACTCTATCCTTAGAGTCTAGTCCCGTAAATTGAAGAAGAAGAAGAAGAAGAATTACATTTTTATCAAGTTTGGTTCTAACTGGGCCCGTGGGTTATGAGAAATAGACAAATGTTAACAGACACAGATTACTACAACGCAGAATGGTCCCAAAGTGATCGAGAATATATCACATATACCTTCAGTGCAGGAGAGATATGCAAAAGGGTAAACTATAATACAAAAGAAAAATGTGGCACACATTTTAAACAGAAAATGAACAATGCAATGGCGATATATGTTTAACCTGAATTCCCCACAATTCTTTAACTAAGCTCTAGTTTAGGGTTGGTGAACTCCCACCAATTCTTTAACTAGGCTCTAGTTTAGGGTTGGTGAACTCCCACAATTCTTTAACTATGCGCTAGTTAAGGTTTCTTTAACTAGGCTCTAGTTTAGGGTTGGTGAACTCCCCATAATTATTTAACTAGGCTCTAGTTTAGGGTTGGTGAACTCCCCACAATTCTTTAACTAGGCTCTAGTTTAGGGTTGGTGAACTCCCCACAATTATTTAACTAGGCTCTAGTTTATGGTTGGTGAACTCCCCACAATTCTTTAACTAGGCTCTAGTTTAGGGTTGGTGAACTCCCCACAATTCTTTAACTAGGCTCTAGCTTTAGGGTTGGTGAACTCCCCACAATTCTTTAACTAAATAGGCTCTATTTTAGGGTTGGTGAACTCCCCCACAATTATTTAACTAGGCTCTAGTTTATGGTTGGTGAACTCCCCACAATTCTTTAACTAGGCTCTAGCTTTAGGGTTGGTGAACTCCCCACAATTCTTTAACTAGGCTCTATTTTAAGGTTGGTGAACTCCCCACAATTATTTAACTAGGCTCTAGTTTAGGGTTGGTGAACTCCCCACAATTCTTTAACTAGGTTCTATTTTAGGGTTGGTGAAC
>MJUT01042333.1:114745-130183 GCA_002080005.1 Gigantidas platifrons | reverse complement strand
CTAAATCGATGAAGAACAAACAATACGATGGCTAAATCGATGAAGAACAAACAATACGATGGCTAAGTCGATGAAGAACAAATAATACGATGTCTAAATGGAAAAAAAGACAAAAGGGCAAACAATGATGCACAAAACACTACGACAGAAAACTAAAGTTTTAGGAAGGCACACCCCATTGATAACCGTGCCTTTGACTCTTCCTAATGTAATCTCAATGATAACGATTTAAATGTTTTACCATGAAATCTTTAGACATAAGGGGTGAAACAAAGATAGGAAGAATGGTTGATCAACGTAACTTGGTGGAACATTGAATGAGAGACTGGGAGACATTGGGATATAGGGGGTAACAAAGATAGTAAGAACGGATGATCAATGTAACTGTATGGAACTTTGAATGAGAGACAAGATAATTAACAAATAAGTGTCTAAAGTCACCAACTTCATCTGATATGGACATTGTGCTGGAGACAAGTATACATAAATAGACACAAAACATGAACTCATATAAAACAAAGAAGATTCAAGACGAATCGAACATTGTTTTTCTTCTTCTTCTGGAGGTTGCCATATACATATAAAAAGAAAGCCAAACATATATACAACATGTTAAAACCATATATAGTAGTGCATGATCAGCTCAGTGGTGGACAGCTACTGTCAAGGTCATTGGAAGTCTAGTAAGGTCGGCCTTGAACGTCATCTACTGTGGCTGATGATGTCATTGAGTCTGATTGAGCATTCCACTCCTTAGGGGCGAACCGTAACAAACATCTCAACACGAAACCTGAAACCGTCCAGATATGCAATTGGATAAAATGAACAACAGGAACCCCACAATAAATCAGGAAGAGTAAGAAGTTCATGTTCCATCAGGCGCACCTGTCGATTAAGTCCTTTTTTAAATCAATCGAATGAAAGATAAGAAACTGGTTGTGTTATTTTTAAGTTAATATAACCACAGAGAAAAGTACTCAATGTACTGTATATTACATTTATGATATAGAACTGTAAGATTTAATTATTTCACTTTGCTATTTGATTACCGACGGTTTTTTCCGATAAGAAACAAACGAGATTAAGATTTACAATGTATTTCAAATAGAAAAAAAACTACCATCATGAGATGAAAGTACAATGAATATGTACTATTCCTATAAAATAAGTACGAATTCAAATAGGAGTGTTGTGATCGTGATCGTATGGTAGTTTGATTTACAACTACCTAGATGCAATCAGTGATTATCACCACTAAAGTTGTGAGTTCGAACTACGTTCATGGCGAGGTGTACTCGATACAACATTATGTGATGAAGTTTGTCAGTGACTTGAGGCAGGTCGGTGATTTCCTCCGGTTTCATCCACCAATAAAACTGATCGCCACGATATAACTGAAATATTGTTGAAAGTGAACCCCTAACCTTCAAACATACATGTAGGTAATTTTATGGACAATGCACATTCTGTGTGTACAATTCCACGATGGATTTTTATAAGACCTGTTCCATTCACTATTACTACGATTTTTTTGTATAGGCAACATAATTTCAATCAAATTAGCAGAGATCAAAGTATTTTTTCCTGGGTAATTGACATCATAAGTTCATAGTTCATATTGTGGATTCTTGGTTGAGATCTGCTTCAAAATCATCGGTATAGGAAGTGACCTTGGATAGTAGGTGAACTTTCTCCTTACTTTTACTTTGTGAGTAAACTGTGATTGGAATGTCATCCTCATCGTCAGATAGTAAATCACTTCCGGTTTGTTGGTTCTGTAATGGACATCCATCAAATTAATAGACGACTAGCACATACTCTAAATCTTAGCCTTTTACATGGTTTATAAAGGAATTTCTGTGTATGAACTACATTTTGTACTTGCATCCATGTTACCGATGTAATTCTAAACAATCCTTGACTATGTAAAGGAATACTTAAAAAAAATCTTTATACATATATATATACATGCAAGTAATTAATTAAATACATATGTATCTATGTTTCTAAATATACCATTGTATGGATATGTTTTGTATCGATCTAGAAGTGCATGTGTTATATTTCTCATTTTGAAAATTAAAATATTTGAAACTGAAGCTATAACAGCTGTGTGATCTATTGTGTTCATCGTCATATACACTAATTCATAAAAGGGTAGAACAATATGATTCAGTCAAATGATTGTATTCTAGAATATTAAATAGCTGTAGAATAAATTGTAACCTCAACTCCTAACTGTAACATTTATTTCTTAAAGGCATATTGTCTACCAAAACCGTAATTTTTCATACCCAAAAGTATTGTTGTTTTCCGTACTGACCTTCATAAAATGAAGATTAACAGGGGCGGATTCAGGATTTCAAGTTAGGGGGCGCACTTTAAAAATTCGCGCCGAGCGGAGGGAGGCACGAAAATTGTTGGGGTATTTCGTGTGAAAAATCATGATTTTACGCAAAAAAATTATATTTTTTCCAATTTTAGGGAGGGAGGGCGTGCGCCGGGTGCGCCACTCCCTCCCCCCCCCTGGAACCGCCCCTGATTAAACACCAAATTATTGGCGAATACGCTCTGAAACGTTAATTAAGATTCAAACAACATTAAACGAGCGTGACAATTTGAAGTGTTTGAAACTTAACAGTATTTTCCTTACCTCAAAGCTAAAACCCAGAGAGTTCCGAACTTCCGTTTTTTATAGGTGGCGTTGTTACTTTCACTTTGAATTTTTGTCATCCCGGACAATAATTCCGTTAACGATAGCTTTGGGTCTTTTTGTAAAAAAAAAGAACACCAATTGTATCTTTTGCAGCATAACTGTTTAATTATAGCTTAAATAAATCATTTATGGACAGTTAAAAATTTTCAACAAAATCGTAGACATTATGCCTTTAATTGTTGTGTTAGATATATGCATGCATTATCGTTGGAGATCCAGTTATCACGAGGGTAGGCTTGGGGTCCCATTAACCGGTTGAACCCCGTCACATTTTAGTGTCTGTCTCAATCCAGGACCTGGATTGCCATCGTCACATACCATGGTCTTTTTGTGTTCATTGAGTTCAGTTAAGATGAGAGATGATTGTTCGTTTTGTTGAAATTGGTGTTATTGATGACCATCTTTGTTTAAACTTTCTTTTCATAAATTGTATAAAAAGTTCACACTCTAGGATAAGGCTATGTGTATTGATGATATTCGTAAATATACTTTCTCCTCCAAGAATGTCCCTAGGAAACATCTATCTTTGAACTGTTTTAATGTATGAATTAACTCTATACGAATTGCTTACTAATTCTAGAAATCTTTGATGACATTACTAGAATAGTTAAACAAACTTTCGAAGAATTATGAGAAACAAAAACAAAAAAACACAAAAAAAACCAACAACTAGAAACTGCCATTTAATACGAGATTGATAGCCTAATGTTTTGATAAGATTGCCTTCAGCTCACTGGCGTGCTTGAAATGTCAAGTTCAAAATGAGGTCAGAATATAAATCCACATGTAAACGGACGGAACTTGCATATGAAAACAGGTCGATTAGATGTCAGTAGAGTAAACATAAATTCACTAATATTAAATAAGTTTATCCAAAAATGATAAACTCAATTAAACTTGCAGTACATTTGATGAATCTGACAAAAAAACAACATTGCAATATATGTCTGAACCTTAGGGAACGACCATTTAACTTGAAGGGGGTTTATGGTTGTTTCCTAAAAAAATATTCTGATTCCCAATGTTGCTGAAAAAAAATATTCTGATTTTGGTGGAGGAAAAAAAAATAATCTGATTCAGAGTTTTTGTCATATAACCTAATGTTGAATTCTGGAAAAAAATATCGCACTTTGCGCGACAAAAAAATAAATATTCTAACTCTCCTGTTGTCGGAAAAAAAAATTCTGAATGAACAAAAAAAACCTAACACCTCCCCCCTGCAAGTTAAATGGTCGGTCCCTTATCAGCATTCTTAAATTATATACTCACATATTTCCATAACTGATGACAATTAAAACATCTCATTACGAATTGTGGTAAACAGCAACATAACTTCTCTGATACTGGGTAAATATAACGTGAATTTATTTTCCCCTTTCTCCACCCTGTAAAATGACAAAAGATACAATCTACAGTATTGATACAATGTAGCACGTGATCAATATAACCATAGGTCGTTTTCAAGTATGTTGCTTCGATCTAGTTGAATGGCAATCGTAACTTCTCGGCCATTCTCGCTACCCTGCAAATAACCTCGTATGCATTAAGCGTATAAATCGTACTACTTTTCACATCTCAGTTACATGAAAGTTTGATAAAGTTATATTTTAAACAATTTTCTATATTTCAATTATTTTCATGGATAAAAGTTAAAGTTTTAATTAGTTTTGCATGATTAAAGATTTTACTTAGTAAGTCTTCCATATTGAATTTTCATGGACTATATTTTTGTGCGGCTTATATATAATTAACTTTCGGCAAACAATTTAAGAAGAATTTCTACTATCTGCATACGAGGTTATTTGCAGGGTAGCGAGAATGGCCAAGTAGTTACGATTGGTTGAATGGGCATCTGGTACCCTTTGCTTCTTGGATAGGGAACCATTCCAAAACATTCCCCCTTTGCATAGGAGACCATAGTCGATTTTTGGCTATCTAGTTTATGCCCTCTGGTTTCTTCCTCCCAAAGATTTTTAAGTTATTTTGCTTTCGAATCTTTTGACGTCGAGGCTGAAGGTGAAGGTTATTTCAGAAACGCGTCTTGCACATAACATTTGGTATCTACGATTTGATTTTAATATGTGTTATACGTATGATGTTCATTCGCGAGGACTGAAATAACTTTTGCAGGAACTATCGCAAGTTTTCAAAGTCTATGCATTCAAGTTTGTTTCTTATTGTAGACTTTTCAACTATAGGAGTTATTTTTGTCTTACGTAACTTTTAAAAACATTTCAGTTATATCATATGAGGCAGTGTTACACAAGGTCGTGTCGAGTACACCTCACTACGAGCGGGAATGTAACTCACATCATTAATGGTGGCATGTAGTGATTGTATAGGTAGATGTAAACCCAACATACGTTAGGATATGGTCACAATTGTCCCCAACATAACTATATCAAAATCATTAAAAATGTGAAAACTATAGGCAAAAGACAACTGATATGAATTTGTATTAAGTGTCATACTAACAAACGATGTTCTAGGCAAGTTAGCAGACACTTACTTATCCCCCAACTTATCTAATAAACGATGTTCTAGGCAAGTTAGAAGGCACTTACCTGTCCCCCAACTTATCTAACAAATGATGTTCTTGGCAAGTTAGAAGGCGTTTACCTGTCCCCCAACTTATCAAACAAACGATGTTCTAGGCAAGTTAGCAGACACTTACCTGTCCTCCAACTTATCAAACAAATGATTTTCTAGGCAAGTTAGCAGACACTTACCTATCCCCCAACTTACCACGTATCTAACAAATGATGTTCTAATCAAGTTAGCAGACACTTACCTATCCCCCAACTTACCACGTATCTAACAAATGATGTTCTAGGCAAGTTAGAAGGCACTTACCTATCCCCCAACTTATCTAACAAATGATGTTCTTCTAGGCAAGTTAGCAGGCACTTACCTGTCCCCCAACTTATCTAACAAATGATGTTCTAGGCAAGTTAGCAGACACTTACCTATCCCCCAACTTACCACGTATCTAACAAATGATGTTCTAGGCAAGTTAGAAGGCACTTACTGTCCCCCAACTTATCTAACAAATGATGTTCTAGGCAAGTTAGCAGACACTTACCTGTCCCCCAACTTATCTAACAAACGATGTTCTAGGCAAGTTAGCAGACACTTACCTGTCCTCCAACTAATCTAACAAACGATGTTCTAAGCAAATTGGCAGGTCTACACGTACCTGTCCCCCAACTTATCTAACAAATGATGTTCTAAGCAAATTGGCAGGTCTACACGTACCTGTCCCCCAACTTATCTAACAAATGATGTTCTAAGCAAATTGGCAGGTCTACACTTACCTGTCCCCTAACTTATCTAACAAACGATGTTCCGGGCAAATTGGCAGGTCTACACTTACCTGTCCCCCAACTTATCTAACAGACGATGTTCTAAGCAAATTGGCAGGTCTACACGTACCTGTCCCCCAACTTATCTAACAAACGATGTTCCGGGCAAATTGGCAGATCTACACTTACATATCGCCCAACTTACTTGTATATAAACTAGAGGCTCCCAGGAGCCTGTATAGCTCACCTGGGCATAATAACATCAGTCAATAAAATTTGATAAAAAATAACAAATGTAGCCCTCGTCATTGCAGACTCCGTCTCCAAAATAATTTGGGCAGGGGTTCCCCCTTTAATGCATGTTATCAACATTGCTATTAAAAGCATAAATGTCAATGAGTCTCAAAATTTAGCTTTTGCTACTTCACATTTTGTAATAGAGTTGCTTCCCTTTGATTATTTGAGTAACCAAAAGCAGTGAAAAAAAATGCATTTCAAGAGGAATAACTCTTCACATAGTTGTCGGACGTTTTCAACTGTGGAACTTTTTTGTAGATCTTGACTTGCTGAACATTTTGCAGTTTAAACTTGACATCTATCTCTTATAGTTTTTGAAATAAAGGACGAAAAGTATTAAAATTTTGGAAATTTAAAAAAAAAAAAAAAAAAAAAAAAAAAAGGGGGGAGGAATAACTCCAAAATGGGTAACGGGATTTACTTCAAAATTGCTGGGTAGGTAGATCTTGACATGCTGAACATGTTTGCTGTTTTAACTTATCATCTAACTCTTATAGTTTTTGAAATAAAAAATGAAAAGTATTAAAATTTAGAAAATTTGATTAAAAAAAGGGCAATAACTCCAAGATGAGTAATCAGATTTTCTTCAAAATGGCAGGGTAGGTAGATCTTGTCATGCTGAACATTTTTGCAGTTTCATCTTATCATCTATCTCTTATAGTTTTTGAAATAAAGAGCGAAAAGTATTAAAATTTTCAAAATTTGATGAAAAAAGGGCAATAACTCCAAGATGGGTAATCAGATTTTCTTCAAAATTTCATGGTAGTTAGATCTTGCCGTGCTGATCAGTTTTACCCTGTCAGATTTCTGAGATCATTAACGGTTTTTGAGTTATTACCAAAAACGCGCAATTTTACCATATGTTCTATTTTTAGTAACAGTGGCCATGTTGATTGGTGCACGGCTTCACCGGACACAATTTTAAAACTAGACACCCTAGTGACAATTCAGACAAAGTTTGGTTCCAATTGGTCTGGTAGTTTCAGAGGAGAAGATTTTTGAAAAAGTTTACGACGGACGACGACGGACACCAAGTGATGGCAATAGCTCACATGACCCTTTGGGTCAGGTGATCTAAAAACGATGCTCTATGCAAGTTAGCGGGAGTTAGCGGGCACTTACCTGTCGCCCAACTTATCAAAATACCGAGAACAATAGACACGCCCATAGCTACTGTTGGGTACCAAAGGAAAGACAACTCAAATATCACTTTATATTCAGACCTAAAACAGAATGTAGTATTAATAAATCAATAATGAAGTGAGGTAATTAGTCTTAATTAAAGTTCAATGTTTTGGTAATATGTAATAATAACAAAACTACCATGATACAAATCAAACTGGGGTGACCTTAGGGGGTTAGAGGGTTAGGAGTTATTGTACTGAATGCCACTTTCAACAATATTTTAGTTATATCGTGACGGTTTTATTGGAGGAAACCAAAGTACCCTGAAAAAACCATCGACCTGTCGCAAATCGCTGACAAACTTTATCACATAATGTTGTATCGAGTACACCTCGCCTGAGAGGGATTTGAACTCACAACATTAGTGGTGATATGCACTGATTGCATAGGTAGTTATAAATCCAAATACAATACGATCACGACCACTACGGCCCCGATATGAGTTTAAGTATTCAAATTGTGTTAATGGTCACCAAGGAGGAACATATTAGATATATAATTAAACTACTAAATAAAACAACTTAATTGTACAACAAGAGCAACACTTTGCTTGGACTGTATATCCTCTCAATGAATCAGAAATCATTACCAATCTTTGACTGGAATCTTAAGTTTATTCCAGTAAATAGCAAAGCAATTGTCCTCGTTGTATTGACAAGGCATGATCTATTTAAAGACTAGTTTATATCATGCTGAACAATGAAGAAAATAAATGAGATTTCTCAACATTTTGAATGCCATTTTCTATTAAACTGCTTTAGTAAATGTGAGGGTCGTCATAGTGGTGATCGTATGGTAGTTGGATTTACAACTACCTGTGCAATCAGTACATATCACCACTAACGTTGTGAGTTTGAACCCCGCTCAGGCGAGGTGTTCTCGACACAACACTATGGGATAAAGTTTGTCAGTGACTTGCTGCAGGTCGGTGGTTTTCTCCGGTACTCCGGTTTCCTCCACCAATAAAACTGACCAACACGATATAACTGAAATATCGTTGAAGGTGGTGCTAAACACCACAACCCTAATCCTAACCCCTTAGTAATTAGTGTGGAGAATCAAAGTTACATCAACTCAGTAGTTTTCCGGAATGACGTCATACTTTTGCGGTTCACTTTTTTTTACAGCTTTAAATTGGATCTTAATATTTACCAATCATCTTCTTGAGCTGTTACAAGCTCTGTGACAACATCGGGTTTATTAGTAATGCGCAAGTCCACAACATGCGTAGTAAACTGATTAAATAAATCATTTATCCTGTCAGTAACGTCACAGCCATCGGTCCTAAACGGCAGTTCTGGTAATGGCGCCTTATACACAAAGGCACCAATGACAATCCAGAATATCAAAACAGTACCTATTATAACACCTACTGTTGCTCCCTTAAAGAAATAATATAATTATATAAGTCAATAAATAATATAATTATATAAGTCAATAAATAATATAATTATATAAGTCAATCAATAATATAATTATATAAGTCAATAAATAATATAATTATATAAGTCAATCAATAATATAATTAAATAAGTCAATCAATAATATACAAAATGTAATTATATAAGTCAATCAATAATATAATTATACAAGTCAATCAATGGTATAATTATATAAGACAATCAATGGTATAATTATATAAGTCAATCAATAATATAATTATACAAGTCAATCAATGGTATAATTATACAAGTCAATCAATGGTATAATTATATAAGTCAATCAATAATATAATTATATAAGTCAATCAATAATATAATTATATAAGTCAATCAATAATATAATTATACAAGTCAATCAATGGTATAATTATATAAGTCAATCAATGGTATAATTATATAAGTCAATCAATGGTATAATTATATAAGTCAATCAAATGTTTCTACTGTTAGTATTGTAGTCACACAAATATGAATACGTTTACGTAGATTGTTTCATTCCTCTATCACTGCCAAGACTTTTACCGGACTTGACTGTATATATGAATAACATGGCAGGTGACATATGAAGCAGCACTGTTTACCCATCATGAGCACCTGGGTTCATTCCGGTTTTTGGTGAGGTTTTCTTTGTTCCTTTGGTGTTCTCCAACGTTTATTTAATATAAAAATGAATAGTTTTATTTTCTACTAAAAAACATGAAACAAAAATCTTAGTTATTTATCTTTATACTAGAACATCAATCATTTTTAAATGCCTCTATCATTTATTTCTTCATGTACCTAATGATAAAAATTAAAACTAAAACACAGCAATCTGGGAAAATCAAATACTTGGTTGAGAATCTCCTAATTTGACTTTGTTGACAAAAATCATGTAAACCAGTATCATCGGAGGAAAGCAAAAGAATAATACATGTACAATGTATGCCCTTTTACAAATATTATTAATTTTGAGTTTAACATCACAAGACAAATACCTGTTTTTATAGATTGTTGAAATTTTGTGATATCATTTGTTAGTCATTAAATTGTATTTCGCAAGTTATTAATTTAACCATGTCTATTGGATTGGTAGTCATTAAATTGTATCTCGCAAACTATTAATTTAACCATGTCTATTGGATTGTTAGTAATTAAATTGTACCTCACAAGTTATTAATTTAACCATGTCTATTGGATTGGTAGTCATTAAATTGTACCTCACAAGTTATTAATTTAACCATGTCTATTGGATTGTTAGTAATTAAATTGTACCTCACAAGTTATTAATTTAACCATGTCTATTGGATTGTTAGTAATTAAATTGTACCTCGCAAGTTATTAATTCAAGCATGTCTATACGATTGTTATTAGGCGCTTCGTTGGTGAAATAGTTCGCGTGCTCACCTCTAGTTCGGTAGATTGTGGGTTCAAACCAAAGATTAAAAAATTGGCATATGTTGCTTCCCCACTAAGCACACATCATTAAGAAGAGAAAGGAGAGTAATTGGCTCAGAATCGGGATAATGTGTCTGAGTGGGGCGACATGTCTATCCGCGGATTGTTGTTTAAGTAAGTTGGCAGTATAAAAATCCAACTAAGCGCGTTGATCTAGTACAAGGTGGACATTATTAACATCATCTGTATCCACAGCCCATTACATATCAATTCTGTGTACTATGTTCATCAATTAAAACTCATTATATAGCAAATAAAATTAATTATAGTGCTACCTCGTTAGCTCTAACTATTAAACCTTCTAATGGGGTAAATAAAGTTAATTATAGTGCTGCCTTTTTAGCTCTAACTCTTAAAACTGATAATGTGGTAAATAAAGTTAATTATAGTGCTACCTTGTTAGCTCTAACTCTTAAAACTGATAATGTGGTAAATAAAGTTAATTATAGTGCTACCTTGTTAGCTCTAACTCGGGTAAGTTTAGCTTAAGCATATTTCATTTGCTCAAATGTGCAAAAATGAGAAGACACAAGTTAAACAAACTTATGAAGTCTTCTCCAATATACAATAAGTTACAACATTATTTCATAAAGCATACATGTACATGAATATTTATTACATTAATATGTGTAAATGGAACAAGAACGGAGAATGAAGAAAGGAATGAATGAGAGAGAGAGAGAGAGAGAGAGAGTGGTGATGGTGCACGTGTGATTGTTCTCTCAGCGAACTACAAGATAAGAGAAACCTTTCAGATCTCCTTATATATGCAAAAACTGCTTAAAATAATTTATGTCGGTTCATTTGAGATTGTATCATTAGCATTGGTTATACGTTTCAGGTCTACTAAAACACAATTATATTATTAGGTAGCTAGCTGAGATTGTGACCTAATAATTGTGTTTTAGACCTCAAACGTTTGACCAGTGGTAATCCTACACTCGGATAAGTCGTAACCTTAGATAACACGAAGCAAGATAGTGAAAATTGCCTAGATACTCAGCTACTTCTAACTATAAAAGTATGTTCGACACAACGAGATTTGAGCGAGTGAGTGAGTGATTGTTGTTTAACACCAATTCAGCAATTTTTTAGCTATATCATGGCGAGAACAAGTTAATTTTCAATGAGATGATAATGAAGTCCCTTTGTACTAGACCAACATGCGGAGTTGAAACAACAGTCCGCGGATAGGCCTGTCGCCCCACTGGGATATATTATCCAGATTCCGAGCCAACCAGTCTTTGCTATTTCTCCTTAATGTTGCGTGCTTAGCGGAGAAACAATAACTACCAATTTTATAAGTCTTTGATTTGACCCGACCGGGGTTCGAATCCACGATCTACCGCACACGAGGCGAGCACGCTAACTATTATGCTACCGATGAGATTTGAATGTACAATGTTATAATATATGTGTGCTACTTACCACTGCATTTACACACGGCATAAACATCCCCATTACAAACAGTGACAACAGTGGACCACCAGCCATACCTAGGACAGATATCATTATCTGTAAATATAAACCACACCGTAGGCAAAGTTGCAGTACATACACTTCCTATATTAAGTTTACAGTAACTACAGTTGCTAGATCGAATTCACAATTACTAGTCCCTTGATCAAATACACAGTGACTACAGTTGCTAGCTCGAATTCACAATTACTAGTCCCTAGATCAAATTCACAGTGACCACAGTCGCTATATCGAATTCACAATTACTAGTCCCTTGATCAAACAATTACTAGTCCCTAGATCAAATTCATAGTGACTAGCAATAGAATATAGTCACTAGATCGAATTCACAGTTACTAGTCCCTAGACCAAATTCACAGTGACTACAGTTGCTAGATCGAATTCACAGTGACTAGTCTCTAGATCAAATTCACAGTGGCTAGCTCGAATTCACAGTTACTAGTCCCTTGATCAAATTCACAATGTCACAGTTGTTAGCTCGAATTCACAGTGACTAGTCTCTAGATAAAATTCACAGTAGCTAGCTCGAATTCACAATTACTAGTCCCTTGATCAAATTCACAGTGACTACAGTTGCTAGCTCGAATTCACAAATACTAGTCCCTAGATCAAATTTACAGTAACTACAGTCACTATAACGAATTCACTATTACTAGTCCCTAGATCAAATGCACAGTCACTACAACCCCAAAGCCAATATCACAGTGACGTGACTACAATCTCAACGTCAATGTTACAATAATTACAATCCATGCACCAATTTGGTGATGTAGAATCTCTCACCAGAATGGTGAGTCACTATCAACAATATTTCAGTTATATCAGTTTTTAGTGGTGGACAAAACCGGAGTACCCGGAAAAAACAACGACCTGTCACAAGTCACTGACAAATTTGATCACATAATGTTGCATCGAGTACTCCTCGTCAAGAGTGGGATTCGAACTCACAACTTTAGTGGTGATAGGCACTTATTGCATAGGTAGTTGTAAACCCAATTACCATACGATCACAAAGACGACGACCACCATTCTGACATGTTCACGAATCAAACTCACAACTTTAGAGGTGATCGGTATTGATTGTGCACAGTGGACTGTAGATGTAAATCTAACTACACATGACGATGGTCCCTTATAATCTACACATGACGATGGTCCCTTATAATCTACACATGACGATGGTCCCTTATAATCTACACATATACTTAGTATGAATTACCTGTAAAACTGTTGTTCCCAACATGTGACATAAAAATGCTAAACCAATAACAAGCAGCCCACCAAACACTCCTGAAAATAAAACAATGAGGATACAAATATTTCTTTATGATAAGTACCTGAAAGTAAAACAATGAGGACACAAATATTTCTTTATGATAAGTACATGAAAGTAAAACAATGGGGATACAAATATTTCTTTATGATAAGTACCTGAAAGTAAAACAATGGGGATACAAATATTTATGATAAGTAAGCTACAGTATGAGAGGTGATTGTTTTGTTAATATTTGTAGAATTGATGACCATCACTGTTTAAACTTTCTTTTCACAACATGTCAGGATTAGAGTTACGGTGTTTAATGCCACTTTCTACAATATTTCCATTATATCAGTTTGTTTCTCCTGTTCATAATCGACTTTCAACATCGCAATCTAATCTGGTAAGTTCAACTTTCTCAGTCAAATAATATGCAGAATGTCACGCCCCTTAAAGTTAGTTATCCAATCAATGATTTTTCCTTAGTCTTTTGTTTTCATAAAACCAAGCAGACAACCAAAATGACAAAAGAACGACTTAAGGCATTATACAGCATTCTGTCACACTCATGTTGTAAGTCTTCTTATAGTATCATTCTGCTACAAACTTACCTCTTGTTTCAGTGTTTTATGCCAACTATCATTGCTCTTATCTTTAGTTTTCTTTGTAGTGTTTTGTAGACCATTATTGTCTTTGAACATTATTATTTTATTTGTGATGTTCATATTATACATATATACAGTGTATAAAAGTGATATTGAACATTGTTTGTCATTTTGACAGCTTTCTGTTGGCTGTTGTATTGTCTGTCATTTTGACAGCTTTCTGTTGGCTGTTGTATTGTCTGTCATTTTGACAGCTTTCTGTTGGCTGTTGTATTGTCTGTCATTTTGACAGCTTTCTGTTGGCTGTTGTATTGTCTGTCATTTTGACAGCTTTCTGTTGGCTGTTGTATTGTTTGTCATTTTGACCGCTTTCTGTTGGCTGTTGTATTGTTTGTCCATCAATTACGGCTTCTGATTACTCCTTAGGCATCCTCAAAACTTTCGTGTGAAGGAACTCGATAGTTTTGTTGCGGAGTTATGTTAAAACTGTTGCAAATCTACGTTTTCGTCTTTTGCTATTTTTTACATACTTACCAAGCACCTTAGCTAATCTTGCTTCAACTTTCTGTGATAAAGTAACATTACAATAATCTAATGTTGGTTTAATCAAGTCTTCTAGCATGGTAATTGACAGTGCATTTAAACAAGATGATATAGAGCTGAAATAAAAAATAAGGGCATAAAATAACAAAAAGTAGAAATCAAGTTTAGTTTGTACGACGCGTTTCTAGAATAACCTTCATTACGATGCTCAAAGAAATTCGTTTGGAAAACCTAATAATCGCCATGCTAGTCTGTTTCCTAAATTTGGATTGGGTAGAATAGATGTAGCAAGGTTTATTGTTTTTCTCAAATAACATTTCTACAAGAATTTCACAATTATATTGCGAATTTTAAATGATGAACTTTAGCTCGTTTGATTTATATGGAATATAATAATAAAAGCAAATATTGAATTTATTCGTACCCATAATAAAAAAAAATCTTGAATTTATTCGTACCTTAATGCAGCACTAAATATACAAGCTACAAACAGTCCTGGAATACCATTTATTTCCCCCAAAGTCTCCATCACAAAATATGGTAATAACTACAAAACAAAGTTAGTTATCTTCATCGTTAGACTCTAAGAATAAGATCTTCTTCTAACACAACTCTTTTATCAAATATAGTTGCGGTAAGTGTGACTGGGACTTAATCGTTACAGAATATCTGTGTCACAAATGACAACGGATACATTCCACTTGTCTTAAGAACTTTTCGGTCCTTTGCTCATTCATGTCTTATCACCAGCTTTGTAACTAGAGTAACACGACGGTGTCACAAGTGGAGCAGGAACTGCTTATCCTTCCGGAGCACCTGAGTTCACTCCGGGATTTTAGAGTGATTGTAAATCATTGTTTCTCCTTTTTTTCCCCTTTTTCTTTTGGCTATTGTATTCCCTGTCCTTCTTCGATTTACAGATTCAGATTACCACTTTTTGGTATCATCAAACTCTTCTTGTAATAACTAAACAAGTACAGGTAGATTCCATGTTTATCAGGTACTAATCAGGGGCGGATTCAGAATTTCAAGTTAGAGGGGCGGACTTATAATAATTGCGCCGAGCAGAGCGAGTCGCGAAATTTTTTGGGGTATTTCGTGTGAAAAATCCAGATTTTACGCAAAAAAATCTTATTTTTTCCAATTTTAGGGGGGCGCGCGCCGTGTGCACCCC
>MJUT01042333.1:75091-104144 GCA_002080005.1 Gigantidas platifrons | reverse complement strand
ACTTATGTCTTACTTGTATAGATTTTGACTCCTGATGTTGAAATGAAGCCCAATGCAATACTAGTACTGTGGCTACGCCACAAAAGAATACTTCTGTGGCCCAATTTGACAACATAATGCAGCAAAGTCTGATTATCCCTCCTCCATGCAATACCATAATTATGCACAGGTTGATTGGATTTACTTCCTTTGGTTAAAGTTTCATTGACATCTTACAAACCAGAGGAGTAGATTTTCTTACAATGTCATCTACATAGGTCAACATGAAAGTATCCTTGATTATGCAGGTCCGCAATTATTTTTCTTCACGCACATTTTCATATGGTGTACTAGCTTTGGTTAACTTGCAGGTTATGGGGGGGGGGGGGTTTTCGTTCAGAAATTTTTTTCGGACAAGAGTTGGAATATATTTTTTTTGTCGCGCAAAGGCAAAGCGCAAACTTTTCAGAATGTAACATTAGGTTATATGACAAAAACTCTGAATCAGATTATTTTTTTTCCTCCACCAAAATCAGAATATTTTTTTCAGCAACATTGGGAATCAGAATATTTTTTTATGAAAAAACCATACCCCCCCCCCCCTTTTCAAGTTAAATGGTCGTTCCCTAAGAGGTGATTTGCTTTTGAGGACACAGAACAACAAAATAACATCAATAAGTCCAATTATCTCCCCTTAATTATGCTAGATCTTACTTATATTTCATCATGCACTTTTCATATGTTGTTCTACCTTTGATTAATGTTTGTCAACAAACCCACGCGAAAATAATAGTTTAAATCACTACGCCAGTAACTGTTCGCATCTTTGTAAAGGCTTAAAGAGCGTCCTACGTCAATGCCACGTTTTTCATTATTTCTGTTATGCTGATTCTGTTCTCAAAATTAAACTAATTAGAACCGATTCCATAAATTTTCGCACGATCACTGTGAACTATTTCGTTTACTGTCGTACTTCGGTCGTATTTGGTGGGAAATAATTAATGAGCTTATAAGGGGAATCCCATTACAAGGAAACGACATAAATACTTTATTTACACAATAATTGATACTCAAAGCGCTACAAAAATCAAGCATTATTATACAATGTCAAAAAAGGAAAACGGAACATACACAACTAGATTTATCGTAAAATTGAATGTAGGACAAGTCGTTAATTTATGTTACTTGTCGGAATATTTTTATGAATGAAAACTAGCGTAATAATACAAGCAAGAGAAACAATATAAATATCGGCATTTTAATCCTCCTGACAATTTGTCATAGTTAAACATTTACCATTTGAGACACGATAAGTTATCTTAAAATCTGCAAAAGTAGTAACATTCAAAGTGTAGTGTTATCTAACAAGCACCAGATCTATATTTTGATGAGCCATCTCTATCTCGACAGGTGATAAGATCATGACGGTTGTTATGTAAACAAACAAAAATGGCCGAAAGGCCACAAGTAAATACGGTTTTGCAAAACCGTATAAAAACCGGTGTGAACTAAAGTGCTCCGGAAAGGTAAGCTGTTCCTGCTCCACTAGTGGCACCCGTCATGGTAGTAACATTAGTCATGGTGCAGTCATTCAATCAACCATTGGCATGATACACAACAGTCCTTGTCTTACCTTGATTGAGTGCTAAAGATGGTGCATATAATACGACTGCCATGTATAAAAGCTGAAACAAAATAAGTCTTGAATTATAACATTATTAACATAACATAATCTCCAAAGAGTAATTGTTTGTCAGTGACTTGCAACAAGTCGGAGGTTTTTAACTGGTACTCCGCGGTTTCCTCCAACAATAAAACAGACCGCAACGATATAGTTAAAATATTGTTGAAAGTGGCGTTAACCACTATAACCCTAACCAATAACCCCAAGATTCATTTATATTAGAAGCTTAGTATTTAAAAGGGGGGTATTAATTAAAAAATAATTAAGGAATATTTGAAATTTTTGAATAGGTTATATGATATAATCTTCTTTGGGGCAATTTACTCTTAATAAACCGCGAAGCAGTTTATGAAAAGCGTAAGCTGTTCCAAACCAGGTTATATATAGATTATCCTTCAGTTGCCCGTGGGTTATGATATTTCTCCACGCGAGAGAGTTAAATTAAAAAAAAATTATTTCACTCTCGAGAGTGGAGAAATATCGTAACCCACATGGGCAACTGAAGGAGAATTTGTTTCTCCCATTATTTAACACGAACTTTATTTCAAAAGCCGTCAAACGAGTCAAGCGAGTCGAATGCAGGGAAAGGCACGAGACATTTTAATCCTCTAGAGGATTACATATAGATTCTCCTTCAGTTGCCCGTAACATTTTTAATTTAACTCTCGATAGTGGAGAAATATCGTAACCCACATGGGAAACTGAAGAAGAATTTGTTTCTCCAATTATTTAACACGAACTTTATTTCAAATTTGAAATTAATGCGTTTTAAATTAATGCGGGGAAAGGCACGGGACATTTAATCCTCTAGAGGATTATAGATTTTTCCATCACTGGTTCAGCGGGGTTAAAACGCAGTAATAATGGGAGAAACAAGTATAAAATATTCAAAAATTTCAAATTTTCCTTATAATTTATTTTTTGCAACAAAATTTAATGATTCCTCGATTTTAATTATGATTATTTCATGTGACTATTTGAATTGTCTCCATGCGGCTCAGCCAATCAGATTGCAGTATTCAAATCAAATTAAATTGTTTCGGATTAGATCGCAAATTAGAAATGTAAAGAGGGAAACATTACAAAATATATGAGGCATTTACTACATATGTATATATATTGATATATCAAACAAATTGCAAATTAGAAATTGAAGACGAAATTAATTATTTCGTTGAATGTCCAATAATATATATAAAAAAAAATTAATAGACACAATAAATCACGTACAATATGCAAATAAAAGTTTAAAAAAAACACTAGAGGTTTATTAAGGCTGTTTGTTTTTCAGTTCAGACAAATAAAAACGTAAATATCTAATCTTGTGCGCAAGACAAGTTTCTTGAATAACGTACATCTGGTACGGTCACAGCCAAAATAAAATATTCAGATACTTACCATTTCTATTGCAAATATTGTTCCAGCTAGATATCTGGTAGCTCTGCTAAATCTTAATTCTAGATACTTAAAATAAATTACAACCATGTATGAAAATTCTACACATAATAGTATTGCAAGAAATATGCTGTGCAATATGCGTTGTCTTGTGCATTGCACTATAACTAACACACCATTAGTAATAACCTCGCCAATCATCAGCCATGACAATCTCCAAGTATTATAATGAGTGAGTGTATGTTGTTGAGTTGTTGCTTAACGCCAAATTAACAATTTTTCAGCTATATCATGGCGAGAACAAGTAATTTCTTTAACCTCTTATTGCGGAGTACTTGGGAAAGGCAACAAATACCACTTTTTTACGTTGTGAGTTCGAATTCTGCTCATGGAGAGATGTACTCGATACAACATTATATGATCAAGCTTGTTAATGACTTGCTACAGGTAGGTGGTTTTCTCCACCAATAACATTGACCACCACGATATAACTGAAATATTGCTGAAAGTGGCGTTAAATACCGTAACTCACACACTGGCGTGCTTTGCGGAAAAGCAGCAAATACCATGCAGTTGTATGGCCCTTTGGTTTGAACCCACTATCTACCGCACTTGAAACCAGCATTAAAACCATTACCGACATGCACACCGCGCAAATCGTGTTGGCGAATTTGACAACACATTATTTAAATATTGATTTTTGTGCCTGTCCCAAACCAGGCCGTGGATTTCCAACGTCATATGTCGTGCTTTAAAATTTTCTTTTTTTCTTTTCAGTGATTTGAGGTCAGAGGTGATTTTTAGTTTTCCTGATATCGGTAGAATTGTTGACCATCTCTGTTATAGTACATATTTTTTTTCATATATATCTGAATCTGAAGATGTTAGGATCGTTTTGACCTATAAACGATACTGAAGGACATGTAATTATTCTGAAAGAATAATTAAGACTTGAAGACCATTTATTCATAATCAAACATGTAATTGTGAAGACGAGTTATAAGAATATGCAGATAATCTACAAGATTGTGTTATATGTATTATTAAACGAGTAGTCGCTAAGACATTACCTATGAGAACTAGAATATGGTGTGGGAATTGCCTTACATGGAAACCCATGCGCCATCTGATTCCACAATTGCAAGGGCACCATTTTCCATCAATCGACCGTCTTAAATTCCTAGATGACGTCATGTATTCCACACTGGGTGACTTAAAGGGACACAGTTGCAATTAAAGGCTGTTAAACCACAATAACCTTGAATGGTATTTATTAACTGTGATTTTATTTGTTGAAGTATTGTTTTGAATATTAAGTCATCACTTACCTGATAAGCACTTGTTAATCCTAGATTATGAAAAAATGGTAAAAATACATAACACGTTGCCGGGTAAGTTAAAATTCCAGAAAACGCCACTAAATAATACTGAGTTCCAAACACGTACATTTCTGTCGGTGTACCCAGTACAGTTATAGCAGACATGTAACTGGCAACTAAAGACATTGCCACGGGGAAAACAGGCATTTCTCTGCCACCCATTAAAATGTCGTCTGATGATGCTTCTTTTGTGCGCCATTTTTCTTTGAGCAAATAATATACTCCTATAAGTCCAGAAACTATCAGTACAGCAATG
Source organism: Gigantidas platifrons (assembly GCA_002080005.1). Classification (NCBI taxonomy): domain Eukaryota; kingdom Metazoa; phylum Mollusca; class Bivalvia; order Mytilida; family Modiolidae; genus Gigantidas; species Gigantidas platifrons. The sequence continues at coordinate 99,451 of MJUT01042333.1, read as the reverse complement.
AACAAGCAATAATCCAACACAGTAAAAGTTGCCGCCATTTCTAAACAGCCACAGATAAGTCTCCCAATTTCAAGTTAAAAATAAAATTTAGTACAACACGACACTTCAGCATGAGAAGAAAATGAAAACGGTTATTTCGAACGAAACGTTAGTTCATTTTAAAAAGACGTAAAACGCCTATTTCGAACGTATCCTTAATTTATTTCTAAAAATAAACAATGCGATAGATAATGATTTTTCCAGCTTAAATGTGGAAGTGACCTTATCGTAAGCTCCAGTCGAAATGGCCCTATCGTAAGTACCGGTCAAAATCTAAGATCATCTGAAATACATTGTACGTGCTTATTTCTTTGTTCCGGTCCTTATCAGTCTATACATATCTGTTACAGGTAACATGGTCTATGGGTCTGCCGTAGATAAACATATTATACTATCTTAACAGTTTAACTCGGAAAAACGTGGCATAAATGATTTGTAACATATGCGTGAAGCCGTGCAATATCACATCTACAATGTAGATTGTTGATTATTGCACGGCTCTCCAAGAGTAATAAAACTACAGCTCAGATTTAAAGTGTGCAATATCTCGTATCTGCGTTTATTATTTCATAGCTCTTAGCTGTTGCTTACATTCTGGTATATAAACCATAAAAAGATCAAAGGAAAAGAAAGCATTCATGTTACAATTTTGTAAAGTTACATGCCCATTTTGTTTTCTGGTGAACAAGATAATGGTATCTCATTGTTCAGTTGTCCTGTGTTCAACTTGTGTCTTATCCTTTTGTCTTTTTGAACGATAAAATATGTTTAAAGTAAGTTGTCTTGCGAATGGATTATTTATCGCGTAGTTATCCATCAAATCAATAAGAAATACTTTGTTTTTTCTCGCCTTCTCACATTATATCTTGCAACAATGTTAATATTGTAATAATATTGCATAGTTTATCATATTTCAGGGGCGTAACAACAACGGTAGCAAAAAAGCACGGGCCTACACATATTTTTACCAAAAATAAAATGCAAAAAAATAAAAATGTGCTTGCTCCATTTGCATTTGTGCATGCACGCTTGCTACCAAATGTTCTATACTGTCAATCAATGTAGGCTAGTAGCATGCTCTGAATGAGGTGCGGAAACACGATCGGGCTTCTTTAGTAGACCTCTTTTTGGTGAAGTGACCATTACTGCAAAAAGTTTTTTTGCAACATAAATATGAGTCAAAGGAAACTTTACACGTTTTTTTAAAACTAAAGTCTGACACTCAACAGCCCACTCCTGATAAAGACAAGAGTGATCGTGACATAAATGTGTCAGAAACTATCTCAGAATGTCCTAGTGTCCCCATTGCTAGTGCGATAAGCGAAGCATGGACCACTGTATATTGACGCTGCATCTATAGATAAATTAAACCTGCTAGAAGCTGAGTGGACTGATCCTCACACATTTACATTGTTAATATTGAGGGTATCATAGACGAATTTGCTGGAGCTGCCTACAGGAGATTGGCTTTCGTTTTTAACGATGATTCCTAAACTTTACCAGATTGAAATAATAAAATTGTATCATCGATAAAGATATGTTTTAGCACAGGTCTCTGAACAATTATTTGTAGGAATTAGGGTCAATAGGGAGCCCGCCTGGCAATGGCAATATCACTAAATAAGTCTAATTTAGTGATATTGCCATTGCCAGGCGGGCTCCCTATTGACCATAATCCCTACAAATAATTGTTCAGAGACCTGTGGTTTTAATAAGGCCTTAACTTAATGAATACTCAAATATGTGGCATAACTATATAACTATCAATGAGACCACTACCACCCCTTAACTCAAATTTAAAAAGTAAACAACTACAGGTAAATGATTCTCCTGATAATTGTCAAATACCAGTGGCATGGGTTTTTTTTAAACATCGGGTCTCTGTTCATCTATTTTTACTGCAGTTTTAAACAGTTTTTTCCCTAATCCTCCTCTTTATAGTTGAAAGATGATTCAAAACTGGATAAGATCATTGTACAATTAATATACACAGCTGACATTAATGTCATGAAAACAAACACAAAGCAAATCGATGTACATGTAGCTGATCAACCATAACCACAAACAGGAGACTGATTAGGTCACAATTGGTTCCAATCCTGAGAGTATATACAAGTTCAAGGGTGGAGGGTTGGCTGTCCCCTAGATATGATTACATAACTCTCGTAATGTTGCAATCCAATTTGAGTTGTTTGGAGTTAAAAAATTATATATATAAAGCCAACAAATTGATGTTTTTTTAAGTCAATTTGAGTATTTTCTCAATTTAATAGGAAGACATGTTTTACACCATTTGGTGCTGACGATTTAATGATTTAATGATTTTAGTGTAAAACAGAACACTTAAATTATAATTTCTATGAAACCAAGGGTAGGGTTTAAATTTCGAATAAACAAGGGAAGTCATGTTATTTAGCACTTTATACACATTATTGTCAAACAGGTTACAGGAACATAGCTAAATATGCACATTGGTGCCTGTATTGATTCATGCTGGGGCTGATACATTACGAGAAATGTAAATGGAACAGAATCATAACCTTTACAGGAGAATATCATATGCAGGGTTATCGTATCTACTACTAGATAATCTAGCTTCCCCCAGCATATAGCAAGGAAAAAAACCATGAGCAGGTCATAAAATACAAATGAAATCCTGATAAATAGCAGTTTGGTGTGGCATAAATGATCTAGTAATGACTCCACTCTTCTGTTCATTTTTTGAAGAAAAAAAAGTTGAATACATAGTGTCAGAAGAATTATTTATGTCGCATGTCTGTATGTTGATATACCTATACCCTACTGTAGATTTGTCAGACACTCACTTATATCTTAAATCACATAAATTAACCTATTCAAAGACGTTCGATCAACTTCGATGTTTGTTTTGTAATTCTTCTTGTACTCTACAAAGTGCCACGAAAAGGGAGATAACTCTGATCATTTATGAAAATTGATTCTTTTTACATAAAATAAAAAACGGTAATTTTCACATTCAAGCTGTTTGTTCTTTCATTAAGAGTTAATATGGCAAATGTCTTGTTCAAATAAGGGAGATACACCATTCTTAATAAAAATTTCAACGTTTCCAAATGAAGTTTTGCTTGGTTTTCTGCTTTGAACGTAGAAAAGGAAAAAAGGTGTTTGTTGTTTTGTATGCGATCTTTCCATTTATCATTCCTAAAATCCCATCCAATCAGAAATAACTTCAGGTGGTCCCGCCCTCTGACCAAGATGGCTGCACAGCTGAGCTTAGTTTAACATAGGACCCTATGGGAAATTCACATAAAAACCATCTTGTCTGGAACCAGTAGCTCAATTAGAACCAAACTTTGATGGAATAGACATTGGATGGCTCTTTTTTCAAAATTGTGTCCGGCAGTCATGCTCTCCCACCAAGATGGCCACCACAGTGCAGTTGCATTGTTATTGAAAGCAGCTTTGATCCAGGTGAGCGATTACAGGCTCCTGGGAACCTCTGGTTTTTCAAGATTCTGACTGACTGTCACTCTCACCGTCACTAGAAATGACAATGATGTCATCATTACATGGTACATGATGTGCAAAAATGTTTCCATGTTCATTGTCAGTAATATCAACTTCCTCAGATACTGATGTACATGTATAAATCAGAATACTTACATTAGAAAATTAAATGCAATCAAACATATAAAAACATTAGAACTAGACAGGTTAATTACTAACTTTAAAACACATAACAAAATATGAATTATTATTATCATCAGTATGTGTCTAAAATATAAATAATGAACGTGTCCACACTAGCACCACTGTATTGCTTGCTACACCCAGACCATGTCATAATACTCTTGGAAATGACTGACATTATTGTATTATTCTATATGGAAACAAATGATATGCTGAAATTAATTTTACCATTATTTAAATGAATCAAATTTGCATGTGGTTGTATGTGTAAAAAATTGAGGGGTCATATCTTTGGGGACTTACTGGGTGCCTGTGAATATTTTTCACTTCAGATTTATAACAATTTGGTGATTCAACGAGGTTTTGACTCCTTGGGGAAGATTTTCTTTGCTACAAATATAGACAATCCACTGGTAGAACTAGTAGTTATGTCAGGCCTGTATCCAGGAATTATCAAAGGTGGGGGGAGGGGGTGGTCAAAATCCAGTCTTCATGTCGTGATTAAACCCAAGCTACATTTTAATAGACATAATTCAACCAAAATATTGAATTTAATAAGAAATAATTCAATAATCAATTCCAACAATTTAATGTCATATCTACTGGGGGCCGTGGTAGTCGTGATCATATGGTAGTTGGATTTACAACTACCTGTGCAATCAGTGTCCATCACCACTAAAGAGTTGTGAGTTCAAACCCAGCTCAGGCAAGGTGTTCTTGATGCAACATTATGTGATAAAGTTTGCCAGTGACTTGCGACAGGTCTGTGGTTTTTCTCCGGGTACTCCACCAATAAAAACTGACCGCCACAATATATAATTAAAGTTTGTTTTTGCCCGCAAAAACAGATGTCTCCCCCCATCCCACAAACTGTAGTCAAAGGTAAACAATCTATTTAGGTAACAAATAAAATTAAGCTTCAATGAATAACAAAAAAATCGAGAAAGCATCAGAGATGCAACAGCCGAATTGCAAGTCAAAATCTTGGGCCATTTAATTTGTCTATTCACCCTGATCATAAATATATATGGTTTAGGGGTGGGGATCTCAACCATTAAAAAGTTCATTTCAGATAGGGGTGGGGTATGACCCTCCCCCGGGGGCCCGAGCTATAAGGCGTTTAATTTGCCTAGTCACCCTGATAATAAATATATATGGTTTAGGGGTGGGGATCTCAACCATTAAAAAGTTCATTTCAGGTAGGGGGTGGGGTATGACCCCGGGGCCTGAGCTATAATGCATTTAATTTGCCTAGTCACCCTGATCATAAAATATATATGGTTTAAGGTGGGGATCTCGGTCACATTTTTTTATACAGATTCTCCAGCGGGGTGGGGCTAAGCCCGGGGGATAAAAAATGTTGAATGCACAACTTCACTTTGGCATCTCCACCCATACCAAATATTAAGTTTCTATCTTTTGTAGTTTCAGAGAAATGTGTAATTCTCAAAATATGTACTTTTTCTATAAAAACCCATGATTTTACAAGAAAAAAACAATAGATTATTCTGAATTTCGAACTCGCTCTAAATAATAGTGTAATAATGCTTCCTACCAAAAATTATGTTGATCAGCCAAAAACTAAGAGCGCTATCACGTTAACAAACATAGGCTAACATACGCCCGCCTTTCACCAAAACATAAGCCGACTGCAACTTCGTTGTAACTCGGCTAAAAACTGTTTTTAAAACTACATATGGTGTCCTTATTACCTACCAAGTTTCATGAAATTCTGTTCAGTAGTTTCAGAGGAGTTGCGCTGACACGCTGCTTCAGAAGTATATTTCGGGAAATTTTTAAGTTCAAAGGGGCATAGCTCCCACAAAATTTAGGGGATCAAAATTTCCTGATAATATGCACAACTACATATGGTGTCCTTACTACCTACCAAGTTTCATGAAATTCTGTTCAGTAGTTTCAGAGGAGTTGCGCTGACAAACTGTGTGCCGGACGGACAGGACAAAAACAATATGTCTCCCCACCAAAGTGGGGAGTGACATAATAACTGAAATATTGTTGAAAGTTGCCTTGAACACCATAAATTTTTAGCAAAGAAAATCAAAAATCAAAACCAACCAATCCTATCTACTCTTCCATAAAGACCATTAATTTATCTAACTGTTTATGACTAATTGATATTAAATCCGTTAAAAGTAAGTTTTTATTTTTGTTGTCTTAAAGAGTAATGGTCTTTAACCAACATATTCGCGCCCACCTTTGTAAATCACAAAAAAGAGTGCACTCGACTCACAGCCGCAAGTGATAAAGTTTACCAGTTGCTTGCCCAGGGTCTGTGGTTCTCTCCGGGTACTCCGGCTTCCTCCACCACTAAAACTGGTTGCCATGATATAGCTGAAATATTGTTGAAAGTGGCGTTAAACACCAAAATTCAAATTCAAATTCCAACATATTCTACCTTCCTAGTTAGTAGTCAGTTAACTATGAGCATTCACTGACCATGACCACATCAACATGGACAGTACAATATGTACATGTTGATGTTGTCATTCATTTTCATGATGGTGCATGGTCTTTTTGGTTACAGCTAATTTGTGCAGGTTTTTTATTGTTTGTATATGCCTTGCTGTTGGAGATTCAATTATCAAGAGGGGACGGGAGCCAATGAACTGCTTTAACTGTGCCACATTTCTAGATTTTCAATACTATAATACACGGGTGGTTTGCTACGTCACACACACGGATACTTGAACATCGCCTCGAGGTAGGTTTATGCAGCTGTACAATTTAAAACAAGAAATGTGTGCATCACAAAATACGCCTGTCTATATAAAATGATCCTGTTGTCAAAAATTCTATTTATAGTAATGATGACCTTGACCTTTGACCTAATGACCCCAAAATAGCCAGGGTTCTTCCCCTTCCACAGGGGAATTATGTGGCCAAGTTTGTTAAAGATCCAATATACAGAACTAAAGTTATGTGGAAACGACCCTGCTGTCAAAAATTCTATTTATAGTAACGGTGATATTGACCTTTGACCTAATGATCCCAAAATAAATAGAGTTCTTCCCCTTCCACAGGGGTCTCATGTGGCCAAGTTTGGTAAAGATCCAATATGCAGAACTAAAGTTATCATGTGGAAACGATCCTGTTGTCAAAAATTATATTTATAGTAACGGTGACCTTGACCTTTGATCTAATGACCCCAAAATAAATAGGGTTCTTCCCCTTTCACAGGTAAATCATGTGGTCAAGTTTGGTAAAGATCCAACATACAGAACTAAAGGTATCACGCGGAAACGACCCTCTTGTCAAAAATTCTACTGATAGTAACAGCGACCTTGACCTTTGACCTAATGACCCCAAAATAAATGGTGTTCTTCTCCTTCCACAGGGAAATCATGTGGCCAAGTTTGGTAAAGATCCAATATACAGAACTAAAGTTATCGTGCGGAAACCTGTGTGGACGCCCGCCCGCCATACCCAATCAGATAATACGGCCCGTCTCAAGACGGGCGTATAAAAAGGAAAACTAACAAAACCAAGTAGTTCACAGAAGGGCCCATATATCAGACTTCATTGTTAGCATACATTCATTGCGTGGAAACCCGTTCACACAAAACCCATCCTACTGTACAGAAGTGTTTGCAAAACCGACATAAACTGCATAAATCTACCTCAAGGCGATGTTCAAGTATCCGTGCGTGTGACGTAGCAAACCACCCGTGTATTATATTATAATGGTCTTTTTGTGTTTAATGCTTCAAGGTGATATGTAGTTGCTTGTTTTGTTGATATTGGTGGAATTGTTGACCATCAAAGTTAGAAATTTCTTTTCATAATATATTCCAGTTTCTTGTGGGTTTTTTTATACCTTAGGATATTTGTATGGCAGTGGCAGGTTTTATTGGAGAAGGAAACTAGAGGCCTACATATAGAAAACAACTGACCTTCTGCAAGTAACAGAAAAAAAACTTTATTACCATGGGAACAAAGCCCCTTAACAACTAAATGGTTGATCACCAATATATAACCAATATACTCCAAGTTAAAAAGAGGTCATGTTTTTATTGCACTTAGAATGTATAATAAACTATTGACTAACAAACAATGAATAACAATAATACACACATATTGGTTATTAAAATTATTATATATGTACAAACAATACAATTGTAAAATACATAAAAAAAACATATAAAGCTTTAACATATAATGCTGATAATATTCAGGGGGAGATAATTAACAAAAAGATTTGATCATCATACACTCATTGCTAGAAGAGTACTGAAATCAAATTAACAGTTTATTATGAAGTCTACTTTATAATATTTTATTATTTATTATTATTAATAACATATTAAGATGAAAAATAGTGGACATATGACTGTAGGGAGGTGTTGTGGATAGTGACTGTAGGGAGGTGTTGTGGATAGTGACTGTAGGGAGGTGTTGTGGATAGTAACTGTAGGGAGGGGTTGTGGATAGTGACTGTAGGGAGGTGTTGTGGATAGTAACTGTAGGGAGGTGTTGTGGATAGTAACTGTAGGGAGGGGTTGTGGATAGTAACTGTAGGGAGGGGTTGTGGATAGTGACTGTAGGGAGGGATTGTGGATATTTAATGTAGAGATACTTGTCGATTTTGACTTGATGAGGGTTGTGAATATTTGATTAGACATTTGTAGAAATTTGATTAACGGCTGCAGATATTGACCGAAGAGAGGATGGTGAATATTGACTGATGAGAGTACAATGAATATCACTGATGATAGTACAATGATTATCGACTGATGAGGTAATAATGAATATCGACTGATGAGATAATAATAAATATTGACTGATGAGATAATAATAAATATTGACTAACGAGATAATTATAGATTATCACATATTTTATTGAAATAATGCCGAATTTGCATGTGTAATAATAGCATAATTTGCTGCATGTTATTTGCCTCCAGGGCAATAACATATTTTATGAGGGCAATAACATGTTATCTGCCCTGGCAAAATTTGTGATAGATTAATACATGGCTTTTTTCATATTGCCCTTGTCATCAGCCCTCGACTGATATCGTCCCTTGGGGCCGAAATCAAGGTCTTGTGCTGATAACAAGGGCAATATGAAAAAGGCCAGGTATTAATCTATAATTATTATATGGCATTTTTCATATCACATGTCATATCAACCCAAGACTCCCATATTAGCCCTCGGGCCTTTGGTCAAGTGTTGATATGAAAAATGCTATATCATAACCTATTTATCATATACTTCAATGCGTCTTTCTTCATATTTGTGAGAGCTGATCGTTTTCAGAAACCATGGAGCGAGATTTGGGATATGATGCAATAATGTCATATTGTATTTACGTTTTTAATATACATATTTAGAGACATAATCCTCATACAGTTACACTTTTCATACAACACAAGATGATTCAAACTTTGGTTCATAAAGGAGTTTCATCATTTGTATATTAAGGAGCATTTTCCATGTTTTCTTCGTAATCCATTTTGATAGTTACAGACGACGGAAGTAAATCATGTTTTCTTCGTAATCCATTTTGATAGTTAAAGACGACGGAAGTAAATCATGTTTTCTTCGTAATCCATTTTGATAGTTACAGACGACGGAAGTAAACAACGACACATTAATAACGAAAACTGATCGGACTGGAAAACGTGAATTTCATAAAATTTCCAAATTATGAAATTCAAAATTTTCACAATTTTCACAATTATTTTTTTTTGGGAAAAGTTCAAAATTTTCACAATTTTTTTATTTAATTTCAAAATTTCCAAAAAAAATTCAAAAAATTTCAAAAATTCAAATTTTGTTTTCCCCCAAAAAAATAATTGTGAAAATAGAGTCTCTAACATTGTTTCCCATTTATTACGATAATTTCTCAAATCAAGATAGTTAAATTTTCACATTTTAAAGTTCGAGGTTTACCAAGAACTATCGAGATTTCAGAAATTATCGTAATAAACGGGAAACAATGTTAGAGATTGTTTCTCTAATGAACCACTAAAAAATATTTGCAAGTGATGCCCAAGGTGCCCTTTCCCTAAATGTGCCTCCATTTTGTTGCAATTGATATGGATTTCATAACGAAATCACTACGCCGATGATCTAAGGGCTCATTTATGCAACACACTCAAGTAACTATTAAAAGGGGCATTATCTGCCAAATCGTAAATTTTTGTTACCCATAAAAACTGTCAGATATGATTGATACCTTAATAAAACGTGTTTCTGTAAATTATAAATGTTATGAAATGTATGCACATCGGGGGAAAAAACATGCAACTGCTCGTGTTTTGAGATCGATCAAGAAATGGACATCTTATTAATTATCGACATTGTTTACGGAGTTTATCGAATCGTCATTAAATCAGTACAACAATACACTTATTTCTTATATTTTGTGAATCTGGTTTTAGTCTGTATTAATTACGGACAAAGAACCATGCAAGTTGGCAGTTAATAAGCGACAAAATACAAATTATTCATTTTTACCTGTCACTAGTAAGGTCAATTGCATACTGAAAAAGCGAGGTCAAATTATTTGCTTGCAAGCAAATAAGTAATCGATGGTAAAAATTTTCGTTTTCAAAAGGCGGAAAGTGGTTCGATAAGCTGTTTAATGTGAAATATTTACCTTTATTTCATCATTTTAAAGCTATTTACCAATTTCCAAAGCATACAATTTTTTTGGTCAAAATCGTAGCTAATGCCCCTTTAATATTTTGATTAACATTGTAAACATATGTCACAAGAAAACATGAATTTCCTTTGAATGTCAAACAAAAGTATGCATATGTAAACACATTTGTCGCGCACCGATGGATCCTTTATAAATATATATCCTAAGCCAGGAATGTCACATTATATACCCTGTCTGATAGCTGAATAACAGATATATTAAGGATTTAACCATTGCTTTTTTCTAATACAGAATCCAACCGTATTAAATATATTTGTGTCTTTTATTTTCATTTTTTCGTATTTCTATATATCCTTTTCCGTACCTTTGACGTCATTCTTCAATGACGTCAAAATATGTGTCACGTCATATTTCATGTAGGGGGTGTCTCTCATGAAGGAAAATACTGTACTTTCAATAAAATATTTGTGAGAAAAAGAATCAAACACCGGTAAGAGGGCAAGATGGAAAATCTCAGACAAGGATATCTGACATTTTTTAACATTTTATAAAGCAGACGACGCGATCGCGATTTGTTTACATTTATTAAATGTTGCTAAGATGAGCATCGAAGATTACATAATTGTGTAATTGACCAATGAGCGACTGAGAACAAAGTGATCCACACGTTGAGAAGTGTGAAAATTGAACAAGAATTAGAGAAAACTTAATACTCGATTTCATGCAAAATTTCCGGCCACCTTTTTGATAAAACCATATTACACCCCCATGTAATACGGCACTCATTATTATACCCCTCCCCCCCATGTAATACGGATCAGGTTATTACACCCCTGGAAGATATGACTTGTTGCATTTCAAATTTATCACATATGCAAAATTAAACATTTCTTGAGTAAGTATATGATAATAATAATTATTATACTTCGTGTAAGTTTCTGAAGTGATATATGGTACTCTAATATTTTGGTATATTACCTGGGTAATATTTTGGCATAATATTTTGGACAATTAGACACTCAGTATAAAAATGATATTAATGTGGTCTTGTCCAGGTAATATGCCAAAATATTACCCATATCTGAGAGACATATTACCCTCCCCTTCGGGTCAGGTAATATGTCTCTCAGACCTGGGTAATATTTTGGCACATTACCTGGACAAGACCACATTATTATATAAATATTGACTGATGAGATAATAATAAATATTGACTGATGAGATTATGGAGGATATTTGATTATGATAGTGTAATAATAATAAAGATCCCATAACCATGTTTAATACACACAATAACAGACCATTTATTTAACATTGGATATTAGTTGTATCCTATTTTTTACATGGGGGGCCGCCATGGTTGTGATCGAATGGTAGTTGGATTTACAGCTACCTACTCAATCAGTGCATATCAATCAGTTGTGCATTTGAATCCTGCTCAGATGAGGTGTACTCAATACAACATTATGTGATAAAGTTTGCCAGTGACTTGTGGTAGGTCTGTGGTTTTCTCTGGTTTCCTCCACCAATAAAACTGACCTCAACGTTATAACTGAAATATTGTTGAAACTGTAAGAGGAGTTCATTACAAAAAGTAGCTACACCTTTTCATCACCGACCAACCCATCCACCCTCCAGCCATTCCACCATATTGTGACCCGAACTGCACTATGTACAACCCCGCCAATAAGCAAAATAAATGTCAGAATTTAATATTTGACCTTTGTCAACATTAAAACATAATATTTTGTATAATCAAGGACATGTAAATAACAAATTTACTTATAGTACCTTTTTGAAACACATTTCATATCCAATTTCATAAAATATAATTTTGTTAGTTTTCTTCACAGCAAAGACAAAATTTATCTTATGTAATCTTATGACCTCTAAGTTTTACGGGAAGTTGTGGTATCTTATCTGCCATTGGTGGAGATGGTGGCTTAAATGAGGGTGGGGGTGGAGGTGGCTTATAAGATGGGGGTGGAGGAATGCTACGAGTTGTACCTGAGGATGTAAATTTAGGAGGGGGTGGGGCAGTATGGGATGGAACCCTCATTGTAGATGACTTAACAGGTAAAGGGGGTGCGTCTGAATCAACACTTAAAGCAGGAGAGCTGGTTTTTTTAGATGGCGGTGGTGGTCTCCTTGGCGGTTTGGAAGGGGTATTGGATTGTTTTTGTGGTGCTGGTCTTGAAGATGGATTAGAATTTAAGTCTGTATTTTTAAAACGAGCGTTTAGTGCTTTTGTTAAATCACTGTCTAATGTCATTTTGTTTTTCATAGGCATATCCTCCATGTTAAGTTCCCTGAATATATCTCCTTCTGACTTTGAAGACCTTATTTCTGTTGGTGTAGGTGGAAGGGGTCTCCTAGGTAACGGAGGTGTCCTGGGTGCCAACAAACTAAAGCTAGGTTTGGATTCTGCTTCCAGGCTGCTTATAGATTTACTTGATCTAGTAATGACCTGTAAGATAATCATTTTATATTTCATTTCTTTCTTGATTGCACAATAGTTGTTTCTATTTATAGAAGAAAGAAACGATAGAAAAACTGACGACAACTGTACTAACATACCATGCCTTAAGGTGGTACACTGTACCATACACTTCAGGTAAAATTTTATCTGCTCGTTTAATTTTCTAATTTTTTTGGCAGTGTGTTTGAATATATCCACTGTAATAAATATCAAAATTTTAACAAATTCCAACCAACAGACTCAGAGCTATAAATTCAATAGCCACATAGCAGTTTTTCTCTCTGTGGTTTTGATCACCGAGATGCATGAAATCTGCATACAAACATCATATGATCAAAACGTTCAACTGATTTTAAAGAGTTATCTCCCTGTAGTGTTAGGTACCACCTTAATTTCTATAAAAGTTGTATGATTACATTCATAAAAATATCAAGTAAAATAAAATTATGAAATTATCTTAACGGTTGGTTGGTTGGTTTACGGTGTTTAACATCACTTTCAACAATATTTCAGTTATATCTGGCAGTGAAGTGATCTTAATAAGCCAATTAAATAGATAGTTGTAACAACACACAGAAGTTTAGTAGTACAGTGCAAACCTGTCTAATCCGACTCAATAAGGGACCAGGGAAATGTGTCGAATTGGACAGGGTGTCAGAAAGCTCAGGTTTTACTTTTAGTTAAACTAGTAGAGAACTATCATAGGAAAATCCTTACTTTATCACAATTAAATCTTCAAAGCACTTTCTATCAGAATGCATTATTATCCCAGGGCGCCATCATGCGAGTAGGTGGTACTTTTTAAACAATAGGGGCTATTGGTAATATCGCTGTGCACTCATTACGAAACGGCAGAAAAGCTTGCCAAAGACTTGCTTTTATACTTGTTTCTAAAGCTCATACAAATAAATTTTATATTTCCAGCCAATGTACATATATTGTCTATATATTATATCACATAAACTAGAGGCTCAGTGGGCTGAGCCTGTGTCGCTCACCTTTCATTCTGCTTGAGAAAACTTAATACAGAACCATAGATGCTTCCTACCAAGATTCAGTTCATATAGCTAAGCAGTTTCAAAGGAGAAGATTTTTTAGAAATCGACCAATCGGAAACAAGAATTGCATGTGGTGGCCATTTTTGCTAACCAATCGGGATGAAATGAGCAATCTTCATAGAGGACATTCCATAGATGCTTCCTACCAAGTTTTGGTGGTAGCCATGTTTATTAACTGATCGGGACGAAATGAGCAATCTTCATAGAGGACATTCCATAGATGATTCCTACCAAGTTTTGGTGGTAGCCATGTTTGTTAACCGATCGGGACAAAATGACCAATCTTCATAGAGGACCTTCCATAGATGCTTCCTACTAAGTTTCGGTTGATATGGCCAAGCAGTTTCAGAGGAGATTTTTAAAAATTGGCAAATCAGAAACAAGAATTACCTGTGGCAGCCACGCGTACGTTTGTTAATGGATCGGGACAAAATGAGCAATCTTTATAGAGAACCTGCCATAGATGCTTAATACCAAGTTTCGGTTCATTTTGCCATGAGGTTTCAGAGGAGAAGATTTTTTAGAAATAAACCAATCAGAAACAAGAATTGCCTGTGGTGGCCATGTTTGCTAACGGATCGGGATGACATGAGCAAACTTTATAGAGGACCTTCCATAGATGCTTCCCACCAAGTTTCGCTTTATTTGGCAGAGTGGTTTTAGAGGAGAAGATTTTTTAAAATCATCCAATCAGAAACAAGAAGTGCTTGTGGCAGCCATGTTTGTAAATGGATCAGGACAAAATGAGCATTCTTTATAGAAGATATTCCATAGATGCTTCCTACCAAGTTGCAGTTCCTTTGGCTAAGGGGTATCAGAGGGGAAAGATTAAAATGTGAAAAGTTAACGGACCACAGACGCCAAGTGATGGCAAAGGCTCACATTGCCTTTGGCAAGGTGAGCTAAAAAGTAAATACAAAAGCTTTAATGAATTACGCAATTATACAGGTATAACAGTCTTACATAGCTACTGAACGAATCAAACGCACATGATTCACATGCAAAAATGCTTGTACATGTATTAATATAGATATAAAGTTTGAGATATGCATGCAAAAAAAAAACATATGAATTGCTAGCAATGGTGATATGATGATATAAATTATTTCTGTGCTATTCACATGCATGAATATTGAAAAGGGAATCATATAATCATGTGTGACTATCATGATGTGTGACTCATGATGTGACAACCATGTGTGACTATCATGATGTGTGACAACCATGTGTGACTATCATGATGTAACAACCATGTGTGACTATCATGATGTGACAACCATGTGTGACAACCATGTGTGACTATCATGATGTGTGACAACCATGTGTGACTATCATGATGTGTGACAACCATGTGTGACTATCATGATGTGACAACCATGTGTGACTATCACAATGTGTGACAACCATGTGTGACTATCATGATGTGACAACCATGTGTGACTATCATGATGTGTGACAATCATGTGTGACTATCATGATGTGTGACAACCATGTGTGACAATCATGTGTGACTATCATGATGTGTGACAACCATGTGTGACTATCATGATCAGGGATATACACTAACTTTTGAACCATGGTCGCCACCTGGTCTCCTAACTTTCATTTTCAAGGAGCCCAACAAATAATTTAGGTGCCCAGCTTTTTTTCAGGTAGATTACAGATATGGTAAATCAGATATTTTAACAATATCTCCATTTTGACAAGTCAATTTCGACTTGTTTTTGGATTCTGTTGTTTTTTTGAATAATTCCTTTAACTTGTTCCTTTGTTATTCTGTTGCGGATATATGTTATATGTGTTTTAAAGTTAATCACCAATTTTAATCTTATACTGTATACTGTATTTATGAATATGATTAAAACAAAATCTGAAAGAATTAGAAATATGACTTTTATTCTTTTAATTTTCAGTTGTGGTTTGCTTAGCCATAGGCTCTGAAATAGTTGAAATATATTGCCAACAAACATTATGCATTGTCATTTGGCCATGTAAAATTGATTGTTGGTTTCCCCTACCAAAGGAAAATTTTAAGGACAGGCTTGCATGCAGGGTTTTTTTTTCCAAGAGATGTTAAACCACAAATTCAAAATGAACAAAAATGTGTCTTGTGGGATGTAGAATATGCTTACCACCAATGGTACACCTGGTCTCACGTTTGGTATAAAGGAGTGTGTGGTGTTAATTTTTGTTTCTTGTTCCTTAAATGTTGTTTCTGTCAAATCATTGTTTTGCTATCTTTCCCGTGAAGGTCACAAAATAAATCATAAAGGCTTTTGCTAAGCCAAAAAAAATTGCATCACTCATATTTCGTTGATAAATAGTCAGAATGGTTCCACTGGGCACATCGCCGGTGGCCATTTTATCCATACTGTCACGTACAGGTTTTAAATCATGATCATTTTACCGATATCCAAAGCGTTTTGGCTATCTTAGAGTTAGAATAGAGGGCCATCATTTTACTGATATCCAAAGCGTTTTGGCTATCTTAGAGTTAGAATAGAGGGCCGGTGTGTTCATTTTATTTTATTTTAGGTATTAGTAATAAAAGATAACGACCCGTCAGTAAAAATTGACTAGGGGAAACCGACAATCATTTCTCAGGGATAATTCTACTGACACCGTTGATTTCGATATATCATTACCAAAATATGTAAAATAAAAATCGGAAACCAGTCGCAATTTTGGTACGTCTAAAAACCGGTGCGGGAATTATTAATTCTTGACATCGCTCCCAAAACTTTCAGACGTCACCTGGGCAAGAAGTAACCGAGTTTTCACTCGCCCAATATAATTTTAGGTCGCCTGGGGCGACTGTTAGTGTAGATCCCTGCATGATGTGTGACAACCATGTGTGACAACCATGTGTGACAATCATGTGTGACTATCATGATGTGTGATAATCATGTGACAACCATGTGTGACAATCATGTGTGACTATCATGATGTGTGACAATCATGTGTGACTATTATGATGTGTAAACAATCATATGTGTGACTATCATGATGTGTGACAATCATGTGTGACTATCATGATGTGTGACAACCATGTGTGACTATCATGATGTGACAACCATGCAGGGTATTCAATAAGATTGTATTGAACAGGCTGAATTGAAATTTGAAGCGGCTACATGATAAAAAAAAAGGGGGGGGTACGGGGCTTAACCCCCTAGAAATTTTGTTTCACTTACATTCAAAATGGTGCATTCTGAGGCATTTTAAGGTATAGTCCGTTTTACTTCTATAAATCTTGAGAAAAAATTCTTAAAAACCCAGTTTTTAAATCAACATTTTTTTTTCTAGATGTTTATTAATATATGATATATACGAACTGTGACAATTAATTTCAAAATTGTTGGTCCATTATTAAAAAAGTTGTCCATTAGGTCTCTATGTTAATTATATTTTCTAAAGTGTAAAAATATGGATGGAGTGAGTACAAATAGTGTAATAGCCAAGTCATGAAAACAATATAATAAACGTGCTTTCAATGAATATTTCACTGTACCATTTGACATACATTGTATTACACTTAATTATCAAAAGGCTACTCATTAACTGCCCAAAGATGATAGTCAGTTGTTATGTACTTTGATATTTAATTGTCCTATGTCACATGGTACAGTCTGTTATTTGTTCTCACTCCCTCCAGATTTTTACACTTTAGTCAATATAATTAACATGGGCAATTGCATGAAAAAGAAGGTTTCATAGAAATTATATTTTAATTTTTTTTAGCAAGCAATAAGACCATTTCAAAATGACCATAGAGATTTTATTGATCAATTGACTTTGGCAACTACCCTATTGTCCACAACTGTTTTTATACCAGTATTGTAAAGTTTTTCAGATATCTGTATTGTAATGGATGTCTATTTACGCATGTGTGTTATTACTACAGGTAATGTATAGAAGTGGTTGTTGCTAAATATTNTTATGGCAAGCGCTCTGACGTTCAACGACAACAGCAAGTTCTAAATGGTCGTCGAACGGCAGAGGAATCTCGGACTATTACTACAGGTAATGTATAGAAGTGGTTGTTGCTAAATATTGTCTTTGTTTCAGTTTAAGTAGACAAGTTTTTATTTCAGATTAAACTTAGAGTGGTTTTATTTTGTTTGATAATAAAATATTGTAAATGGCAATTCAGATTTTGTTAATTTTGGTTTGTTTCAAGTATAACAAAGGGAAATAACTCTGGACTTTAATTTCTATCTGTTATCAATGGAAACCACGTTTGTTTGATTGTTCCTGACGTCATTCAGTGGGAAGGTGTGTGTTTTCCCTTCATCCAGTCCACTGGAAAATAACAGCTAGCAGTTGTTGTGAAAGGGTCTAGATATCTCAATTAGTCATATAGGTTATATATATATATAAAATAATAATAAAAGCGTTAAATGGCACTTCAAATTTTTCCATTTGCCTATCTTATCCATGATAACATAATTATCTTTTCGATGTGTCTCTAGATTTTTCAATTGCAATATCTCTATCATTTAAACGTTTAATCGAACATCAAATGATAATAAGCTAAGCATAGAATTGACACCGATCAATGATAAATTCGTTTCATTACCCTAGTTTTAGACAACCCCTGACAAATGCATTGCTATCGATCATGAAATGCATTGTTTTTTGTATAATTGTGGATTTTAAAAATCTTTAAGATGAAAGAGTGAATAAATATTGTATATTTCTTTTATTTAATGAAAAAATATTTTAGTTTCTAACAGTCGAACCGGCGATTTCACTCGTTTGAAGCGGCGACATATCGCCGGGTGCCGGCCCTTATTGAAATCCCTGAACCATGTGTGACTATCATGATGTGTGACAATCATGATGTGTGACAATCATGTGTGACTATCATGATGTGTGACTATTATGATGTGTGACAATCATGTGTGACTATTATGATGTGTGACAATCATGTGTGACTATTATGATGTGTGACAATCATGTGTGACTATTATGATATGTGACAATCATGTGTGACTATTATGATGTGTAAACAATCATGTGTGACTATTATGATGTGTGACAATCATGTGTGACAGCCATGTGTGACTATCATGATGTGTGACTATCATGATGTGTGACAATCATGATGTGTGACAATCATGTGTGACTATCATGATATGTGACAATCATGATGTGTGACAATCATGTACAAAAAAAATGTATAACTATTATGATGTGTGACAATCATGTGTGACAATCATGATGTGTGACAATCATGTGTGACAATCATGATGTGTGACAATCATGTGTAACAATCATGCATGACTATTATGATGTGTGACAATCATGTGTGACTATTATGATGTAAGACAATCATGTGTGACTATCATATGTGACAATCATGTGTGACAATCATGATGTGTGACAATCATGTGTGACTATTATGATGTGTGACTATTATGATGTAAGACAATCATGTGTGACTATTATGATGTGTGACAATCATGTGCACTAGTAGTATAGTTAAAAAAGTCTAGTGTGTGCAAATTAGAAACTACTGCTAGAATCCTGTGAATTGATTTGAATACAGTCAAGCCTGTATATAAAGACCATCCAAGGGAATCTGAAAATGTGGCCTTTATGAGCAGTTGTCCTTTATATACAGGTTAAAATTATATGCAATATTCATTAATGGGGAAAATGAGACTGTCCTTTATAGACAGTGATTTGTTATATAGAGGTGCCCTTTTAGGCAGGTTTGACTGTATAGAATATTAATAATAACCTGTTCCCTTGAGGTTTTACCATCACCGTATCTACATATGACCTAGTAAAAGGATAAAACACATTGCTCATGCATTACAAGCTATCATTCAAGATATAATAAAATCATGCTTTGATAAACACACTAAATTCCAGTCCAAATGTACATATAGTATATAATCTTTGCAAACTCAGGTAAATATATAACTAAAGGGCAAATTTTAGGTAAATATGCAACTATATGGCAAATTTCAGGTAAATATATAATCATATGGCAAATTTTAGTTAAATACATAATCATATGGCAAATTTCAGGTAAATATCTAACCTTATGACAAACTCAGGTAAATATATAACAATAACCACATACATAGATTTTTTTCTTGTTAAAATCACCAACATTTCAGGGACAAATTAAATAAATGTCTATTTGCTGTTTACTGAATCACAATTGCATTTTATACTGCAATCGTTCTACTTGAGCAGTCAAAATGCGTTGACAGTATATTTACAAGTGATAAACGGTCACTGACCGTTTATAACATTTAGAAATCAGTTGGGGCCTCTTGGGGGTAACTGTCTTTTTAAATAATTTGAATATTGGTAGTAATATCCATTAATGTCACTATTGATTGCAGTATAAAGACAATAACAGTGCATTGACTTGACATAAAATTCGATATACGTATTCGGCACGAATCGGTGAAAATGCTCGGGAAACCCTCGCATTTTCCCCGATTCTAAGCCTCATCCATATATCGATTTTATGTCAAGTCAATGCACTGTTATTGTGTATATATTAGCAGGTACAGCAGGGGTGTGGAATTGCCATGCCCGACTCGTCTGACTTGTACAAAGAACCTGCCGGACAAGTAGATTTTCCTGGCTAGCTTGTCCGGGGACAAGTAAAAATCAACAAATAAAAATAATTTTTAATTAAAGTACTCTGGAAAGACAATTCCTCAAATGATATTATATCGTAAATTTTGACGGTTATATAGATAAATGTTTTTTTTAATTGGAAACGATCATGTCAGTGGTGTTTCGAAAGCAGCTAAAAATAAGCAGAATTGTACAAGTTCTAAGTTGAGTATTACGACTCGATTGCAATGATAATTGTACTGCATTTAACAATAACTGGGACAGTGTAACAGGTTTTTATTGGAGTTCCGAATGTGACGTTTCCTTGCTTTTCCATAGCTTTTCATAAACGAACAGGGACTTACATCCGTGAACGCATAATACAAATCGGGTTGCAGTAGTTACAATGGACAAATATTTGATAATAAAAAAAAAGACTGGGAAAGATTCTGGCTACAATGAACATCACGAGAAAGTTAAATGCAAAACTCTAGCAGAAAAGGACACAAAATGTGAGGAAAAACACCCAAGTGGCTACCTGTAGCCTATTTCTCATGTTTACTGCTGGATTCTGATGGTGTCTTATATTGAAATATCTGCAGAATATACTCTGATTTTGCTGACAAGAAATCATCAATGTTTATTGGCAAAATCGTGGACAGACTGGATACCTATCTTCCCACCAGTCATCTGCAAAGTATGAAGACCACTAAAGCTAAATACTAGTACATCATGACTGCTTTGATTGATAAATCCATTGTCAAGGTTAATCAAAATGAACTTCATTGAAATGAGATTTTTTTTTCAATACAGCTTATTCTGTATCTAAAAACAACCAGCTATTCTCTGACTGCATATTCTTATCTGAAATCCAAATTTAAAATGGCCTTCATTTGGGCAGTGATCACTTAGACAGGGATGCTTGTGTTAACTTTATTAAAACTATATTTCAAATTTTATGCAATGATGTAATAGACAATATAAACAAGTTCAATTTAGCAGTATCAAATGTTTGTACAAAAAACAGGACAAGTAGGATTTTGTCCGGACAAGTAACTTTTTTCAGATAAAGTTGCCCGGGGACAAGCATAACATTTCAGTATTTCCACACCCCTGTACAGGTAGGTTTAAGGATGGAATATTACTTCATTTTAAAAATTAAAACATGAAATAAAAATAGTGTTTTTATTTCAAATAATAATAATTTAATTTGATGTGAATACTGTAATCTGATTGGCTGATTCGCCTGGAACAAATTTGGTTATACTTGATAACCAGGGCTGGTATTCTGACGTCACCAACATATTCATTCGCCAACGACAAATTCAAATAGTCCCATGAAATAATCGTAATTAAAATCGAGGAATCATTAAATTTTGTTATAAAAATTAAATTATAAGGAATATTTTAAAAATTGAAAATATTCCTTAAATACAAAACAAGTTTGTGTAGAGGCAGATTTGATCTGTTGGCAGGTAAACAGTAAACATACCATATTTTTCTGACCCTTTTTCCCCCTCACATGTATGCTTTTCATGCTAATATTTCAAGCAAAGTTTGTAATACACTGTTCAGTCCAGTGATTCAGCTAGGCACTGGTCTCAGGACATTTTCCCACCTATTTCTCAAATTGTACTGAAGAACTTTATAAAAATTAGTTAAATTATTAAAGAATATCTTCAAGAAATTTTAATAAAAGAACTGCCTAGTGCATAAAGGCGCGACGTATCCACCCGCACTTGTATAATATTTAGTTTTATATATTTATAGAAAGCAGCCTTGCAGTCTTAATGTATAACATACTTACAAGTCAAATGCATAAAATTATTCAAATCTATTCATGTTTACTAAAGTTATCGTGTAAACAAGACACAATTCTCAAAATTGGTGATTTTTCAACCAAAAACTAAGATTTCCCCCTAAAACCCTTGCTTCAAATATTTCCATGTAAGAACCCATCCAAGATAATGATAATTACAAGCCACACGCAAAAAAATTATTCAAATCCATCCATGTTTACTCAAGTTATCGCGTAAACAAGAAAGTGTGACGGACGGACAGACAGACACTATTACAATATCCCTTACCGCTATTGCGGGGGGATAATAAAACTGGCAATTGACCTGAAGATTTCAAAGTCTAGCTGAAACACTGATGTCATGTCATTTCTTGAACAAACTCAAACACCTCCCATATTGTTTTTTTTTACCAAAGGCTAATATTAAGAATTAAGAAATGAATATACATTGGTCAATACATGCAGTACTTGTAAGGTATATACTATACATACCTTTGCTTTGGCAACATATTGCTTTTTACCTAAATTTGCCACCATGTCTTTTGGTGGTTGAAATATACAATCATCTGGTATCTCAAACTCCTTAAATGAACTAGGCAATGAACCCTGTAATGTAGTTATTATTATTATTATTTTTAATTCATTCTCTTTAAATAAACTACCAGATGGAAATTAACCCTGCAATGAACTGGGTAGTTAATTTTTTTTCTTTTAAATTCATGCTTTTGCATTCCCTTTATATAAAGGTAAATCTGTCCCAAATCAATTCGTCCAAAAACTTGTATATAAATTACAGGTGTTACATGGGTTGGAAATGAACTTGGGATTTTACAAAATGAAAGCACCTTCCAGAAAAACTTCAGAAGGGTACTCCTACCAAAAGGAAGAAGTAACATACAGTTGCAAAACTTTTAAATGACCGATAAAAGTAAAACAAAAATGACGGTATTGATATATTTTAACAGACTATTTGCCAGTGACAGCTTTTGTTTGCCTTGATAACTAAAAAGTTGCCTTCGGCAACCAGCCGACCGTCCATTTCAGGCACTGGCTTTAGTTGCATGTCTTAGATGCAAAACTGTAAATGAGCAGCTTGAAAGTACAAATGTATTAATACAGTAGTCTATATGTTAAAATGATCGCAATTCCTACTTTTTAGAAAGACTGACAGGAACTGGTTTGCTTTTGGAACATTTTCACATTATGATGCAGGGCTCACCACACATAGTAAAAACAGGGTGACTTCACTTCTCTCTCAGTTGACTTAAGGGCGAAGTGAGGGAAAATCTGGGAGACTTCCGAAAATCGATCCCGATTTTAACGTTTCTTTCCCCACTACCGCATGTTCCCCTACCTTTCACAAAACGAACGTGTGCTGCACAACGATCTTAAAAAGGATGCAATTAACGAGTTTGGAATAAAATATTGAACATCAAGCCCTGTATGGGTCATATTTCAGGAACATGGGAGCTTCTTTTACGTGAATATTGAAGAAAAAGTATGATTATTGAAAATTTATAGGCGACGCCTCAAAATAACAGGGCGACTGAAATTTCGCTTTTGGGCCAAGTTGGAGCCCATGTCGCCTGGTTTGGTGAGCCCTGATGATGTAAAAAATGAAAGCACCAAAGGTGATGTTAAACGATCGAACTGCTTGCATGTAGATTTTTTGTATGCTATGCACAATCGCAAAATATCAGTATACTTCTAGAAAAAGATGTCAAACTTTGAAATAGTAAATTGAGAGCAAACTCCAGAGACATCAATGTTATTCACATAAAACAGCTTTTTATCCAATGTTCCAGAATATGTTACATTTTCTTGAATATACATTTGCATATAAAAATTTTGTCAGCATGGCCAAGAGTGAAAGACCTTGGTAAGTCTGCTATTAACAGGAAACCTACCTCGTCTGAATTATCGTTTACAACTCCTTAACAAAACTCATTCCCACAAAATAAAACATACAATGTAATGTAGATGTTCCTTTACCAAAGAATCTAATGGGATTAACTTTTTTAACCACAAGCAAACCATTGCTTGTAGTTTTAAAAGTTACAAGCATATTTCAGTGTTATCTGATATTTAAGAAGCATTGGGGGG
>MJUT01042320.1:263479-277628 GCA_002080005.1 Gigantidas platifrons | reverse complement strand
TGCTCTCTCGAGCATAGATGACCTTAGCCGATATCCTGTTTAGACCCTTTGGTTTTATTGCTGCTCTCTCGAGCATAGATGACCTTAGCCGATATCCTGTTTAGACCTTTTGGTTTTATTGCTCCTCTCTCGAGCATAGATGACCTTAGCTGATATCCTGTTTAGACCCTTTGGTGTTATTGCTCCCAACCACTATGAAATTATTTGGCCTTCTAATATTTCGATATTGAGCGTCACCTGAAGAAGGTTAACTTATTTCAGAAACGCGTCGTGCGCACTAAATGTGATATATACGTTATTATTTTATGATATAGAATTTGAATTGGAATTTTGGTGTTTAACGCCACTTTCAGCAATATTTCAGCTATATCATGACGACCAGTTTTAGTGCTGAAGGAAGCCGGAGTACACGGAGAGAACCACCGACCCTTGGCAAGCAACTGGGACATTTTATCACTTGCGGCTGCGAGTCGAATGCACGCTTTTTTGTAATTACAAAGCTGGGCGCGAACCCACGCCGTATTGGTGATAGGCTTGTATGAGCTGTTAGATCCAACGACCTAACTTATTGAGCCACCCGGGGGCCTTTTTATGATATAGGGTTATGATATATGTAAAGCTTAAGATTAAACAAAGTTGTCATTTTATTTAACTAACGATAATAATAATAAAAAGAAAAGATACCCAGAGAACATATTATTTTCACTTCCGGGTTTAGTGAGGTTCGTGGTGCTCGTTCTTTTATTGTTTGTGTATTGTTTTGTAGATCAGTCTTTGTCCTTTCTGTCCATTCTATTTGGCCGTTATGTTGTCTGTCCTTTGCTTTGCTTTGATTGATTGATTGATATTTAAAGGAAAAGACCAGTCAGTTGAAAAGTTGTTTTAATTCAATTCATTATAACTTGTTATTCGTAAATAACTTATTATTTAAAAAAAAACACCTTTATTAACATTAATATACCCAATTAAAAATATGAATATTTGGAATTTCCTGTCGTAGTGTAAGCGGCCATGACACCTCTTCATGTGACGTCACGAAGTCAGATCATGTTAGTTGAATAAATAACATGTATCTGACTCTTTTCAACATCGTGCCCGTTTGGTTATGTTTTAATATCAGATCAACTGCAAAACAATGTTTATAATTGTATATCGTTCTAATTTTGTTCTTAATATTCCCATCCCATGTTACATTTTCATAAAACAAAGGAGTTTATTTGTACGGTGAAAAAAGGGGGGGTGTGTGTTCTACGTATAATTTCATGTTTTACGTGATTGGCCGTAAGCTAAATAACTGTCAGTTTTAAGTCGTTTTATGCTTACACATGTTTTTTTTCCTTTTTTGTCCCCAATGCTGTCGTACTTTCCCGTGTTTTTCTTGGTCACTGGTCGATGTGTTGACAAGGATAGTCCTGACCGGTAATTACAAAAAAAAAATTCTTCTCACATTTTCCCTTTCATTAGTGCAATAAAATGCTTGACATGAAGTCATAACGATATTGTAAATATCAAAAGATAAATATACGACGTTATTTTACGATTTACATAATTTTTAATGATAAAATTGCAACTGATACAATGCTGATATATACCGACTTTTACTACGTCACGGGCAGGATAAATCCGAGAATAGATTATGATCTCATTATGACTTTTGTCTCCTCCACATTGAAGAGTTTTGAAAAATGGCGATCCCCATTATTTGGTGCTACAGGCAACTTCAATCACCAAATTCTACCTTACGGTATGCTATTTTTACCATTCATTAACACAAATGTCTTTTATTTACTGTCATTTAAATTTTCACGCTAACTTGTTAAGACCATGGCCTTTTTCTTTAACGTCCAGCGAGCAATTGTTCAGCTATATTCAGGACGAGAACATTTAAAAATTTAAACGCCACGGGACTCGAAACAAAGAAAGGTGATGGGTAGGAACGGATAATTTAGCCAGTGTAACAGGTCTCCTATGGACCACTCATCATGAGCATAATGCTCATAATGAGCTGTTACACTGGGTTCTTTAACATGCGAAGAGGGTGGCAATCTCTCAACATGGGACCTCGGTTTTATTTACGTCTCATCCGAAGGAAGGGTTGGTTGTGAATTTATGCATCCCGTACAATCGACGGACGTCCCTTCAAGCCGAAGAAGCTCTCGGTCCCATTTCTATACCCCTTGGTTCCTTTGCTTTGCGGATTCTGCGGGTACTCTGATATCTTCATACTGTTCTTGATCGAACTTAATATTAATAAACAAGTCATTGCAGTTGGAGATGGCAATAATAAATTAAGTTCTGTCTTAATTAGATGTCTGTCCGCGGACCGTCGTAAAGCGTGTTGGTTTGGTACAAAGCGAACGTTGAATTTAACATGTTCTCGCCATGGTATAGCTGGACAATTGCCAATTTTTGGCGTAAAATAGCAATTACTCATTCAATGTAATTGACAGTTAACTAATGAATCCGAATCGTTTCGCCCAGAATCCTGATCGATGTTGAAATATTTTTACAATCACAAATTATAGAAGGACTATACATATAGCTATTATATACACTCCGACAAAAGTTAAGCACACCCTATATTTTTATCGATATATTTTTTTTTACATCAATACTGTACTGGACCGGATCCAGCAAGCTTAACAAGTTTGAGGCTCAAAAAAGAAGATGCAGGGGCTGAAATCTTTATAAATCCTCAAATATGTAGCGTAGTGAAATGTGGTGTGTTGTGTGTTGGTAAAAAAACTGAAAAATACAAAAAAGGAACAATCAAAAGAAAGTGTCCGAATTACATGAAAGTTACTGTCAATAAAATCAATAGCATAAAATCACACAAAGACTGGGACGCAAGTTTCGGTGTACGTTAATCAGCTATTTCCGGTGTACGGTCGGAAATACTATTACATGACACAGTTGAGTTTTGGTTACAAATGGGAATATAATGATGATTTGATGTCACAATATACTGTAGAATATGTTTATAATGTCAAATATTATCGGTTTCTATCATTGATGAATCAGCACGGACGTAAATGTTGACAAACTGCATGTTGAAACTCAACCAATGTATTTCCTCATATTTACAGGAATGATATAGTGTAAAGTTAATAAATGTGTTTGATAATACAATATTGTCTATATATTGTTGAAATTTCTACTCACGCTGTGGTATGCCCCTCTAATTCCTGCGTAGTGTTCACTGCGTGTCCACGTGAAAACGTATATTTTTCGTATATTGGACTCTGATGTGTTGGGGAAAGCAACGTTCGGAACACATTCGGAACTCATTAATTTATCGATAAAATGTGACAGTACAAATACTGTTAAACCAATAAAATAGATATCACCATTTTTCTTACACTTCTTAAAAGACTACACCAAGGGCTCTAACATTACTAATCTACGAAGTATTTATCATCCTAAAGACGTGACTATGACGTGGCAAAAATGGGGTTCAAAACAAGCGCTGGAAAAACGTAACACCAGTTCGTCTTTGATGGAAGTTTTTAACATTGCATTAAAATGCAGTCTTCAGATATTAAGAACTTTTAAATGCATCTATTGTGCGTATGTGTAAGGCATAAAAATCAATAACGAGTATATCCACTGCGTTTATTGTGAAGTTCTGTAACACGCCTCGTTATGCTTCGCACAAGACGCCTAAGCCGTTCTTGGGGAGAATTGTTGCCACTCCTGTAAGATAGCAGTTCTTAATTCGTCAATATTTTGACATTTTGGATTGCGTTGGTTTATTTTTTCGGCCAATAAATTCTGATACATGCTCTATAGGATTCATGTCTGGTGACATCGTAGGACATGGAACAGCCTCTTGCTGTAAAAAATGTTGTGCAATTCGGGCTCTATGTGGCCTAGCGTTGTCGTCCATGAACATTGGCCTGTCAGCCAACGTATGATTGTCGAAAGGGGGACTACGCGTGGAGCGAGCACATTGTCACGGTATTTTTGGCCTGTCAG
Source organism: Gigantidas platifrons (assembly GCA_002080005.1). Lineage (NCBI taxonomy): Eukaryota > Metazoa > Mollusca > Bivalvia > Mytilida > Modiolidae > Gigantidas > Gigantidas platifrons. The sequence goes on along the minus strand of MJUT01042320.1, from coordinate 273,653 downwards.
ATTACCATCAAGAACGTACAAGTCCAACTTACAGTCAAAGGAAAAACAACCCCAGACAGATACACCCCCAACCCCAAAAGCAGTTGTTCCCAAAATGTGGATGTCCTGAAATGAAGTGTTTCGTTGGCGCCAAACCCTTGCACGACCGTCGGTAGGGCGTAACAAAAAACGACTTTCATCAGACCAGTGGACCCGTCTCCATGTGCGAATAGTCCACCCCAAATGATCATGTGACCAGTCAAATCGAGCATGGTGATGACGTAATGTCAACTGTGGACGTGTTCTGGGTCATCGCGCTCGCATTCCCTGATGGTGGAGGCGTCTGATTACAGTGCGTGTGCTAATGTGGCCTCCAAACGCTAAATTACCACGAAGTGCACCAGCTGTACTGAACGGCCGTTGTCACGCCCGTCTGGATATGATCTGGTCCTCTCTCGGCGTCGTTTTGCGAGGTCTACCTGCACGTGGACGGTCAGTAACATTCCCCGTTTGACGAAAACACTGTATCAGTCGTACGATGATGGAATGGTTAACCCTGAAGTGGTCTGCCACCCTTCTATGGCTAAAACCAACTTTATGCATGCCAACAGCTTGCCACCTTTCTGGTATGGTTAATTTTCGTCGCACCATGCCAAACCAATAGAAAATGAAACTTAAAACTCTATACATAAAAAATCAGCTTTCGTTCGCAAACACAAATGTTGAAAAGTACACGTGGCACTTTACACACCCCGTCATATACACATAAATAACAATCGATCAATAACCTGTTTCACAGGTAAGTAAGTATGTGTGTACAGGTAACGAAAACAGCAAACCGATTTGAAATAAGTTCATTATTAGAAAAGATAGAACAAAAAGTCTGCAAACTTCTCAAACAAGTCGTAATTGACGTACAGAGGCATACATAAAATATTCCATCACTAACATATTTCAATATTTATATCTCATTTAATTATAAAATTATGCTGAATTTTCAAAACATTACTCCAAAGTCATTTCTTGTTCTATTTTGATGAAATTTTTACACTGTGATTTCAGAATAATTTCATAATCAAAGAATTTTTTTAAGGGTTGACGAATTGAACTATAAACTAAATTTTGAACGTCAAAAAACACAAGACAATGATAGTACTTTGAAGACAAATAATTTAAGTTTAAATCATGAATATTTAAAATATTTGTATTTCAAAATAAAAACAGAAAACTACATATATATATATTCCCGCTTTTGTTGATGCAATTTTTATAAAAAATGGACAATTAAGAATTGACCTCGGTATATTTTTTTTTGGAAAAAATGTTACCAATTATATATGATAGACTCGGATCAGCATCCGGACTCAAATCGCCGTCCACTCCTCAAATCGGCACCCACTGACGTCATTATCTCAAATCACGGTCCGATTTAAGGATGTTCTCAAATCGGCATCCACTGACGTCATTATCTCAAATCACGGTCCGATTTAAGGATGTTCTCAAATCGGCGTCCTTTCCAAATGCTCAGATATATGGCCGATTTATTGGTTAGTGCTAGGGTTGGGGTTAACGTTATGGTTAGGGTTAAGGTTAGGATTAGGCTTATGGTTAGGGCATATGTCAGTGCGTCATTGGACGTCGATTTGAGAAAGTGAGAAACGGCCATAGGTTTGAGAATTGGACGCCGATTTGAGAATTTGAAAAAGGACATAGATCTGAGGTATAGATGTCTGAGACGTAGAAATCGGACATGTGTTTGAGGATTAGACGTCGATTAGAGTATGGACGTCGATCTGAGTCTTACATATATACATGTATTCTAAAATAAATACAGCGACGGAATACTTTTGCTCGTCTCTGTGATACTTGAGATAATACTCAATAACAAAAATTAATAAAATCGATGTATTTATTTGATGATAAAATTAATTTTATATTTATTTTGAAACAAGAACCAGTATAGCTGTAAATGAACATGAGTAAGAATAAAATGTAAAAAAAGATAACATTGAGTAAGCTTGCTATTTTTTCCCTTCATCTCGAAGACATCTCGAAGACATCCTGAAGTTAGCCGTTACCATGGTTACGGAATATCTGTGTCGCAAAATGACCATGGATGTATTCTGTTTGTCGTATAGTCACAATGCCGTTCTTTGTTTTTTGTTTTTTGTTTTTTTTTTTATCCTGTACTTGTTCTATTTGAGCAGGCAAATTAGACTGACTAAATTGTTGCTATATACTGTCACTGACCAAAATACAACTTTTTCTGGTACCTTGTCACATAATACATGTTGAGCTTTTGGAAGCTAATTGTAAATCCAGTTCATTTCATGTTGACCGACAGAAAATATCACAAGGGGCAATTAAGGGATAATTGTATAAATTAATTATTTTAATTCAATGTATTAATGTAATTTTTCTGCAGGATCATGAGGGTAAACACAATACGAATGCAGCGTCTTAAAATATAATGTGTACATGTATATGTGTATTCGATGCAAATCTGGGGAAATAGACTCGCTAAAACTCGCCTGTATTCCAGTTTTAAGCCTCGTACACTTAAACTTTATATATAAGACACTGCTCTAATGTTGTCTATTTTCCCATTTGTTATTAAATATACAATCATCACTTTTTCTTCTTCATATTATTAATACGGCGGGAACCTAATTTAGATTCGGTGAACTTTCGCTTTCTTTTTATTGTTACAGTACATATGTTCAATAAAACATTCATATAGTCATTTTATAGTCAAACTCTAACATGACGACCTTCATTGACTATATAAATAATACCGTTATAAAACTCCAGATATATTTTAATTCGCACATGCAATTCTGTTACTTTAGTAAAAATACATGCATGTATATATATAACATTTGTTATAGTCAAAACAATCAAGACGCTTGGAACATTATTAAAGCTGATTACTATATAATAACAATTGTCACAGTTAACCGCACAAATTGGTGCCATTTACAGACAATGACGCTACAGACGTACAATGTAGACACTAAAACTGTATTGTGGTCAGAAATATTAATACATGTAGGTTTAACTTTGTTCGTATTCGAAGGGATGCTTATTAGATTGTACATGTATGTCGTAGCCTCACACTATAAAATTACAAATTGGGTGCTAAAATGATTGAACAGATCCCGTACATGACGTACATGCATATACATAATATGGCAATTCTCACAAAATAAAATTACAAATTGGGTGCTAAAATGATTGATACGATCCCGTACAAATAAACGCATACAAATAACATGGCAATTATTGCTTTTAATTCATTCGTCAATTTTATTGTTAATTAATTACAATTAATTACATGTAGCATACGTACAATGTAAGTAATATTTAGACATGTACGTACAAAATGTAAATGGTATTACCAAATATGGAAAATAATATGAATGAAGCTAAATGTAGTAATACGTCATAATTTTATTTGTTTTGTATATAAGAAGCGAGTTCTTGATATATCAGACATAAACCAATATATTGATATATCTTGTACATATCGTGAACATGTACATCAACCAAAAACTCTGAAAACAAACATGCAGGCTGTATTTTTCTTTATCATGTTCCTGTGCTTGAAAGAAACACTGGCTTTGTTTATTCCAAAAGAAGTAAGTGTTTCTTAAAATATGTTGATATTCTCAAGAAAATTCAATTAGAAGTAGCTGTGTAATTTTATCAATGCTTACGAAAGTCATGTACATGTGTTTTAGGAGGAATCGATATTACATTCGTTTATACAGCATTTTGGTTTCGATTTTTAAATCGTTCCGACAGCGTGGTATTTAAATTTTTTTTTTTAAGTGCTATGATATTCATGAATTATATCTCTGAATACGCTACGGGCGTAATACAAGAATATATAGTCAAGTACATATTTCAGAACATAATAACAATTGTCAAATATATATAAGCAAACGCTTATTATTTTTTTTTGGAAAAAATAAATGTATTCTTTTTATTTTAAAGTATACATGTATATATGATTTATGAAGTCCCCAGGACAAAGGGTGTAATAAAAACAATTATTTAAAAATTGCAATACCCGTGTAACACCAGTTTAGAAACAAATACGAGGAAAAAACAAGCTGGGCGTCATATTACATCTAGATCAAACAAATATACAGGCTGTCAGAATTGAATCTTTTTGTTTATATTAAAAGTTGCCAATATTCGATGTTTTATACTAATAAAATGTTCTGAACAAGAAGCCAGGTTTAAAAAACATGTTATAATGTCGTAATTAGTGAAAATAATTCGAATGTCTGTCGGTGGAATCGCCATTAACACACCTAATTATAAGTGGGTTTCTTTTCCGAAGTTTGCCGAATACTGATAACTGCTTTAAATAACCAGGAAGCATGTTGAATGTAAATTCGTTAGAATTATGATATAATTTAAGAAATATATCTATGAAATTGGATCCCGGGGTAATCAGTTAACGTATTTCCTTCGTTCTAGGCTATTTACGTATGATATTATGAAAAATTTCAACTGCAATTAGTATAAATCATCGAATATTGGCAACTTTTATTATAAATAAAAAATTCAATTAAATTCAAACTCAGCAATTTTTCAGCCATATCATGGCGAGAACAAGTTATTTTTAAATGTAGACGAGAAAGATGGTATGTTAATCGGCATATATAAAATGTACATGTGAAAGCATTTTCTCTTCAAATATTAATTTATTTACTTTCTACAATTTCAGAATTTATCGAATGATGAAAACAACTATTCTAACATGCTTCCTAGAAATGGTCTGCCGCAAACAGGGATGCCAGGAAGAAGAAGATCTAGTAATTACTTTCCAGAATCACAGAGTTCAGGAATAAGGATTCGATTCAGAGCAAACAGAGGAAATACGCCTCGACTCATATTTTTACGGAGACATCCAAATACCAACATGAGATTAAGAATACAAAGAGACATGAATGACAAATTCGGCTCTTTTAGAGTGATCATCAAGCACAATCAATCAGGATTATCTGATACATCCGGGCGTTTACATTCGGAAAATGACCAAAGACAGAGACCACGGATTATTGTCAGGACGAATTCCGAAGGTCAAACGACATTCGGAAGAATCACATTGAAAACATTGATGCCAACACGAATTCGCATTTCTAAAAGAACAAGTAACTATTGAAAAATTATTTTGAACAATGCCGGAGATTTACCTCCTAACTATAGCTGTAATGCTGCTCGCTAGACGTTAAACAGCAATCAATCAATCAATCAATCAATCAATCAATCAATCAATCAATCAATCAATCAATCAATCAATCAATCAATCAATCAATCAATCAATTAATCAAGATAATTCAGATGAAATCCATATTCGTGCCAGAACTTGACAAGTGATATTTCTAGTGCTTTAATGAATAAATTTTTTTCTGCAAATTATTTAAGAAAATATTTTATATTATTTTATTGTATTGTTACATTAAATTATTATTAATTATTTTTGCTGTTTTTTTTTCATTAAACCTGATTAGTGGTGTAATGGATATCGTACTCGTTTCGAGTGTGGTAGTTCGTGGGTTGTAGCCCCGATCAACTCAAACCAATGCATATAAATTTGGTATATGTTGCTTCTCCGCTAAGCACGCAGCATTAAGGAGAAAGAGCAAATACTGGGTGGTCTAATACAAAGCGGACCTCATCATCTTCTCATTGAAAATTAACATGTTCTCGCCATGATATACATAAATATACATGAAAAATTGCTGAGTTGGCGGTAAACAACAATCACTTAACAATCATTATCTATTTTTCATTATCTATCCATGCAAGAAGGGTTTGATGGGCGACTACATGTATGATGTTGTTGTGGCTACAGACACTAACTGTGTTTCTAGCGGGTTATTGTGTTTAACGCCACTTTCAACAATATTTCAGTTATATCGTGGCGGTCAGTTTTAATGGTGGAGGAAACAAGAGAAAACCACCAACCTCCGCAAGTCACTGACAAACTTTATCATATAATGATGTGTGGAATACACCTTGTCATGAACGGGGTTCGAACTCACAACTTTAGTGATTATAGGCACTGATTGCACATGTATGTAGTTGAAAATCCAACTATCATACGTTCAAGACCATGGCAGCTCCGACACTAACTGTGTTTCGATCTTACCAAATTCTATCAGCACCATTAAAAATACCGTCTTTAATCATCTGGCACCAAAAAACAGAGGAACATCATGATCTTTATTAAAACCACGTCTTCGTCAGGTGAAGGTGTCAAGGCAGTGATGTCTAACCAAGTACATTAAAACCATTTAACCAAAGCCCAACGTTACAGAAATGGTGACAAAAATGTATTTGTAAAATGCAGTGTTCATTAATATATGTTTGTTTGCTTGTTTGATAGTGTTTAACGCCACTTTCAACAATATTTCAGTTATATCGTGGTCGGCAGTTTATTGTTGGATGATCCGGAGAAAACCACCGACCTGTCGTAAGTCATTGACAAACGTTATCACTATTTTGGTGACCAAACAAATCTATAAAAAAATCAAGGAAAAATTAAATTTCATGGACCCCTGCCTCAGTCCCAAAAAGTCAAATTAATCCCTCCGGCTCCTACAATGTACTCCCTTGTAATATTGTCCTCCTTATGAGCACTGCTGAATTTATTCTAATTTGATTTTATTTGATTTTTTATTTTTGGTGTTTAACGCCACTTTCAACAATATTTCAGCTATATCTATATCATGGCGACCAGTTTTAGTGGTGGAGGAACCGGAATACCCGCAGAGAACCACCGACCATGGGCAAGCAACTAGTAAACTTTATCACTTGCGGCTGCGAGTCGAGTGCACCCTTATTTGTAGTTTACTAAGCCGGGCGCGAACCCACGCCGTATTGATGATAGGCTTGTATGAGTTGTTAGACCCAGCGGCCTAACTCATTGAACCACCCAGGCCCCTTTTCTAATTTGAAGCTAAACAACAATCAATCAATATGAAGAGAAAGTTGAAATTGATTTTTAACAATTCCACCAATATCAGTAAGACAAACCAACCATAGGTAGTGCGTTCGATATACACCATGGTTCTGGTTTTAAACATACCATGGAAGATATCAATCTTCTATATTCGCAGTACTTGACTCACAATTTAAGATTAATTGATTAATTGGTGTTTAACGCCAACTTTAGCAATATTTCAGCTATAAGGTATTACACAAAAATGTTTTTTTATATACCATGGGTAGGGATGTTCAACAGACAATGTAATTAGTTGAATAGTAAATGTGCATTAATTCTGTCATTACATAATTCAACTACCATACGATCACGACCACGATGGCCCCAATCTGATCTTAAAGCAATGTTGATAGTAGCCCTTTATAAAATAAACACTGCCTTTGAAAGGTAAGAATAACCCTTTCGATTAAATACATGGATGCTTCAAGTATTGCAAAGTGTCATAAAGCATTTTGCTTTTTTCAACTTTGGCGCAATGACTTTTGTAAAACTGTACATTAACTAAATTCTTACATCGCGCAAGGAAAACAAAGAAAATTGGTGGGACATGGTAGCATTTGCATTTAAGTATGTGTCTTTATGGTTTTTGATATTGTCCTTTAATTTGTTTATTTTGTTATATAATTAATTGACTAAATTGTCTTTCATTTTTAACCAATTCATATTCATATAATTCTTATAGAATTAAAGTATATCGTTTTCGTGCCTTTTGATTGGACAGGAGCACTGTCACCTGTTTGTTTTTGATTCGTTCATGACTCGATGAACTTTTCAATCTGCAAGTCGTAAGTAAGAGGATCCACCATCTTGAAAACGTGAAATTCTACATATCATATTTACAACAATATACAAAAATAATACAAATACCTACCTTATTATATAAACTTATTTTAGATAAATCTGATTAAAATTGAAACGTAAACAAAACCAAATGACGCAGGTGAATTTACGTTTTAAACTGGAAACCACTTAATAACCGCAAATTGCTTCAATCATGTGATAACCGTTACTACGTCAGAGTAACTGCAAAATACACTACGTAAACGTATAATATAATATACCTATATTATGATTGATGTCTCGATAATAATGACAAATGGCTAAATGACATACATTATGGGATGTATAATACACTTATTATTGAACAATTTCAATAATTTTGTCAAATTCAATAACGACAGACAGAAATCTGACGTAAACAGAAGCGTCAGGGTCTGTTCTTTTGATTTTTTTTATGGCAATACGTACTTTAAACATATTTATTGTCAAACAAATACAGACAATGGATCAGACACAAGTTATACACTTACGAGGTCTTCTCCGTTACATATAAATCATTAATTAGACAATATATTACAAAAACAGAACATTATTTCATTCATAATTATTTGAGAAAAATGACATAGTATTGCAAGTGATTGATATTGAGTCGCTGCCGTCAGATGAGTTAAAAGTATATAATCATTAGACAAATCTTTTAGTGTCTAGTATGTATCTGTGAACAGTTGTGAAAAGTGAGCAGTTAACATCATGTGCAAAATCTGAATTTCCATACAATATATTGTTAATGGATATATCTAACCCGAGATCTCTGATATTGTTCAACATAACATTTCTCTGATTAACAAATAATTTGCATTTACATCTAAAAAGGTCACCTTTTAAGCTACTACAATTTTGCCATAAACGAGTATGTAGAATACATGTACTTGCCAGACGTGAACCAAACGAAAAATATTTAGGAGTCTTTACTGGATTGTTGTAGTAAGTCTTTAATCTACATTTGAGTATGCAATTACTAGGTGAATCTCTGATATATTGGGGTAAATTATTCCAGAGATGAATAGTGGCTGGAAAAAATGAATTTTGATATAGGGTAAGCCGACACCGTGGAATAGTGAAATTATTTGAATTTCGTAAATTGTAGTTGTTTGCCTGGTTGACAGTCCGCGGCAGCAAGTCACTTAAATAACCGGGGGTATCACCCTTGACTATATTATAAAAAAGTGACAACTTCCTGATGCGTGGCAATACGTTTCGCTCGTTTTGTTAGTTCAATAATAAAATATACGTGTACAGTAATTATAAGCAACCGTTATTTTTGTTTTATTTTTATTTACTTATATAAATGTTTAATGGATATGCATTTACTTCCAACCCATACGGGCATTTTTTGGAGGTTGTATATCTGTGAAAGGTGCACTCGATGCCACATTATGTGATAAAATTTGTCAGTGACTTGCGACAGGTCGGTGATTTTCTCCGGTTTCCTACACCAATAAACCTGACTGTACCGATATTACTGAAATATTGTTGAAAGTGTTTTAAACACCATAACCTCTAACCCCGTTTTATACGATAAACAATATTCGAAAGAACTTAATTACTAAAATTTTGCACATTGTGTCGTGGGCTTCAATCTTGCTATATTAACTCAGGGGAACTTTTGATTGAAGACATGATAAAATAACACAATCAAAGTTACTTTTCACTTTTACTTTTTTCAAGAACCACAAAAGCACATGGCAAACTACAACTATCTCAAAACCTAAAAACATTGTACACAATCCCGTACAAAAGTAACAAAACATGCTAAATTATGTTTCGCATTTCTCGCAACCAGAAATCACAAATATTGAACTATAGCCATATAACAATTGGCTACTTATTATAATAAAATGAAAAGAATGCCACACTATCTCAAGAGTTCACGACTCTAATCGAAAAATAGTGAAAACAAAAATCGACATTCCTAACACAAATATACATGAACACTCACTTTGTTGGCTTGAAAAGGGCCCGGGTGGGTCAATGAGTTAGATAGTTGTAGGGCCCGGGTGGGTCAATGAGTTAGATAGTTGGATTACCTAGCAACTCATGCAAGCCTATCACCAATACGGCGTGGGTTCGCACGCGCCTTTGTAAATTACAAAAAGGGTGCACTCGAATAGCAGCCGCAAGTGATGAAGTTTACCAGTTGCTTGGCCATGGTCGGTGGTTCTCTCCGGGTACATGTACGCCGGATTCAACCACCTCTAAAACTGGTCGCCATGATATAGCTGAAATATTGCTGAAAGTGGCGTTAGACACAATAAAATCAAATGAAATCAAATCTTGGCTTGGTACAGACACTTCAAGAAGTGGCGGGGTAATATTGGATTTATGCGCCAACAC
>MJUT01042320.1:243937-254816 GCA_002080005.1 Gigantidas platifrons | reverse complement strand
AAAAAAATAATTAGGTACGAACTTTACGTGTATGACCCTGGAGTTAAATTAAACCTGTTGCATGTGTAGCAATTATAAATTTGTACCTTTCATGTAAATTAGCATGTTGTGCAATTGCTAGCGAAGTTGCAGGTTCAGACAGTTCAATAAGAGCTTTAAACAGCCCAACTTTATGTCCTAGAGAAATACCAAGAGCAACGAATCCATTCTCTACAATCGTATTGAATCGATCTTCATAGATATCTGGTTGTTGATCAGCTGATGAAATACCTAGAATAATTAGAGTTATTTCCCTTTGAACAAGAAAAAAGGCACACACAAAAAACAACGAAATTCATGTGTTGAAAATGTAAATACAAGAGAAATACCTGCAAGAGATTGTATAGTGTCATTGTGTGTGACCAAAGGGGGGACTTTACAGTTACATTTAAGTTATTGTCGGTTTGTTTGTTCAAGTTCTATCTCTTTCACCATCTGACACATTATTGTTTTGTTTTTTTTTTAGATATTTTAACATAAAGATATAAATACATAGTTCAAAGGTCAAGGTTTCACTAAATTCATTTCAGTAAATTGTAAATATTGCAAATTTTTCTTTTAGATTTAAAAATTATATTTACCTTCTAGCTGCTCCGGTTGAAAGTGTCTCTCCATTGAAATATTTTTTTACAAATGATAATATTATCGTTTGTTCTAGATATTGACCTTTTTCCACCTCACAGAGGTACAACTTGGGGGATCCTTCATTGTAAATATTTTTTACAAATGATATGATCGTTTCTTCTAAATATTGACCTTTTCCACCTCACAGAGGTAAAACTTAGGGGATCCTTCATTGTAATGAATATATATACATAACTTTTACTAGATAAATATCAACACAGTCAAATAATTTTGGGGTATATTTTGACTTCTATATATTTACAAAAAGTCGATAAAATTTCTTGTCAATTTTATCAAATGATCCAAAAGACAATTGTTTTTTTTAATCGGCCATCTGGGCGAATTATTGTTATTATTGAGAGGTGTTTCTCCAAATTGGATGTGCCGTTGAAATAGAGTCCAATTTGCGACTAACATATAAAATAATGACATCGGGTCGTGTAAGACATATTCACCCTTGGAATTTAAAATTCCAACAAAATCTAATGTATTAAAGCTAATGTTATGACTATATGAAAGGCTAGTGTACTTTGGATATCCTGTTTTAGGCCTTTTAGTGTACGTGGTCACAAAAATTGCAATTATTCGGTTGTACTATATGTTGACCTTGAACGTACCTGATGAAGGTTATTCCAGAAACGCGTCATGCGCACTAAATTAGATACGTTTTTCAGAGACATTTATTTAAAAGTGAAATCAATTTTAACCCGTTTCATTTTATATCTAAGTGTATACTAATTAACGCTGATTTCAACTTGTAACCGGTGTGATATCGCGGGGTTAATATTTGGTTCCGTGGTGCCGCTGGGGGTTGACCCTCTCTCCCACTCCTTCCAAATTCACATATTTCCTCATCATGAATACCATGACCATTCATAATCACGAAGTATGAAAACTAGACACATTCATCTATCAGAAGAGGATACACACAATTCCATAAGGGGCGTTTTTTTTTTTAAAGAATTTGAATCAAAAGATACCGGGTCGTAATTCAAAGCGAAAATGACAAAACATGGTAAAACGAAAAATGACAAGGACAAAATTGAAAATATTCTGTACAAACACGTTTTACCAGTCTATGACTTGGCTCAAAAGGGGGACGGGACCCCTGAATTCCCCCTCCTCCCACTGGATCCGCCTATGTCTAGTATCCAACCTGCTTTGTTGGATTTCTATAGTGGTATCAAAATGAACACACGGTCGCATTCTGAGCTCGACCCACTTTCTACCACATGGCGACGGTCAGATAGTCCGAAAGTCCGATGGTCTGATCGTCCGAAAGCTACAAAAGTATTTTATTTTGTATAATGAACATTTATATTGTAAAAGGGAGTACTGTATACTTCTTTTGTATTTTCCCTGGGAAAATAAGCTTTGTGACTAAGTTAAGCAACCATATTGGCTGTTTAGTTACATGTAACTGTAAGCACATGTGATTTGAATACAATTATATTGAATAGCGGTTATGTCCATTTCAGCACAAAAATAAATTTTGCTCCAATTAATCTAACAATAAAAAGAAGAAGAAAAAAATACCACGCTGTCGGAACATTTCCAAAAATCCTATAGAAAAATGGTAGAAAGATGCATGATTGATACCCCTAACACATATACATGACCGATCACGTTCCTCGCTTGGAACAGGCACTTCAATAAAAAGTGGCGGAGTTAATATAGTTTTTTGTCTCCAAACCTCCCCCTCTTAGTGAAATGATGCGGTCAAACAAGTGCTTCCCACATGTGAGTAAAATACCATTCCTCACATATAACAGGGCTATAGATATAGATAAGATCAAGGACCCATACAGGGCATAGTCACTACAATGATTGTAACAATATATAATATTAAACTACCATAAAATAAATAAAATAAAATACACACAAAAGAGAGGTACAGAAGAAAATTATTTCATCTGGGATTTCATCCCTGTCATTGATTATGCACTAGAGGTGGCACCAGGTTCTTGTACAAGTAATTATCTCGTGAATTTATACACATGAACATGTGATAAAAGAGAGGTATAAAACAAAATTCATAGTGAGTTAATAATCCACCTCGTGACTAATGCAAGAAATCAAGTACAATCAAGTACAATCAAGTACAATTATAATAAAGAACACTGTAATCAATATTAATATAAATAAATACATGCCAGATACATAAAAACCGAGATAAATGATAAAAACCACACATGACATGCATTGTATGTCTTATCAATTACCTGCTCATGTTATCAGTTCAATGAACTATGATACTTATATACTTATAGGACGAACGCCAGATTTTCATTTTGTGCCGACAATAATGATTTTACATATAATTGATAAGCTGTTAATTCAAGTGGAGAAGCAACAAATACCCATCTTAAATCTTTGGTTTGACCTGACCAGGGCTTGAGACTACTATCTATAGCACTCAAAGCAGCATGTTAACTGTTACACGATATATAATCAATCTTTATTCTTGTAAACCATAGTAATAACATTGGTATAGATACACATTGTATACAAATAAATAAATAAATAAATAAATAAATAAATAAATGAATAAATAAATGAATGAATGAATGAATGAATGAATGAACGGACTAACGAACGAACGAACGAACGAATGAATTGGTTACCAAGGAAGATGTAAACTGCTATTAATGTTTCGAATAAATTTCTTAATTTAGATTGCTACATATTTTCTTTAAATTTCCATACATTAAGACCATTCTGAAGCTCGTTTTCAATGCATAATTTTCCTTTATTATTAAAAACAGTTACTACAATGAAATTCCTCCCCGATTTCGTTTGCTACGTTTGACTTAAGCTATTTTCTTTAGTAATATTACTACAATACTACATATAATTGTGTTACTTTTTAGACATGCCACGATATGACTGAAATACGCCTAATGTTGACGTTATGCACCAACCAATCAGTTGATCAATCAATCTATCAATCAATCAATCAATCAATCAATAGACCTGCACTAAAGAACTGTTTCATATACTCGTAATCCATTTGTACAGTTGTCACATAATATTAATATAAATGATCTGAACACAATTTTCAGATTGTATATAAATACTTTCATAGCGATTTCTTCTGTTTTTACTTTTCTAAAGGTGGGGGCACCTTGGTCACAATTGTGACACAAAGACTAGCCTGTACGTCTTAATGTGGTCGATGTTGTATTCGATCCAAGGTCAGATAAAAGCAAAAACTAAAATTGATATTTGCTGCTTTTCCGATAAGTAAGCAGCATTAAGGAATGAGAGTCGAGACTGATTGTCTCGGCATTTTTGTATTTCTACCTGCGGACTATAGTGTCAGTGAACTATCACTAAGAATGGAGCTCAACGTTTTAGTTTAGAATAAAATGTATACCATATCATCTCCTCAATAAAAAAGTAAAGTTCGGAAATACCAAAGAGGTAATCAGAGACCATAATTGGAAGAAGGACAGAAGTTAAAAGAAACAGACAAACAATGGTCGAGAACACACGACACAGAAAACAGTAGATTGAGCTACACGAATCTAAGAAGAGTTTGAAGATAAGAAAAGGGTCATCAGAATCTGTAAATCGAAGAAGGATAGACAACACAATGACCAAAAGAAAAAGAAAAGAAAAGAAATACAAGCAAACAATCATCTACAAAACATTACACAGGAAACTAAAGATCGAGCAACACGGACCCCAAGGAAAACCGGGGGTGATCTCAAGTGCCACCCATGCAAATTAGCAATGTAAAATTAATTGCAAAATAATTGTGCTGGTGTAATTGCTAGTAGAACCTTCTTTATAAATTTAATTTGGTTTAGGTTTGGTTTTGTGGCGTTTAACGTCACTTTCAACAATATTTCAGTTACCTGGAGAAAACAACTGGCCTGTCATAAATCACTGACAAACTTTAACACATAATGTTGTATCGAATACACCTCGTCACGAGCGGTATTCGTGTGGCTATAGGCACTGATTGCATAGGACTTAACTATGAGTTACCCGGCGGGTGTCTTATAAGATCAGGAAGTGCTTTGCCATTCACAACCATATAGGTTAACGATTTGTTGCTGGAGTCCGTGTTTTTTTTTTTATCTTTTCAGTTTTCTGTGTCTTGTTTCTGTCTTGTTTGTTTTCGTGATGTGCCTTATTCCAATGTTGCCTGTATCTCTGGATTGTCAATGCTTCTCTCTGTTTTCTCTAACCTTTATTTTATGCTTGTAATACAGAGGCATGGGAGCCAATCGGAAAGTGGGGGAGGGGGAGGCTTTTTGAGGAGACCTGAAAGTGGGGAGCAAGCTTTGTAGGTGGACTGGAAAGTTGGAAGAGAATAAACATTGCAAGTGAACTGGAAAGTGGGGGTAGGGGAAAACTGCAGGACTGAATGGACAAGTGGAGGAGCAGCTTTCAAAATGACAAGCAAGAAGAAAGAAAAGAGAAAATTAGTTAATTAGCACCGAATTTCGGTCCCATAAAAAAAAAGTCACCTTTACCCCAATTTTGGTGACTACCCCTCCCCTCCCCAAAGAAACCCCCACACTATAAAAAAACAGCAAAACAAAAAAGGAAAAATTAAATTTAATGGGCCTCAGCCCCAGTAACAAATTAGAGTTAAATTAATTCCTTCAGCTCCTACTTCCCTGTAATATTGTCCTCCTTATGAGCACGGTCGACAATGATAATTTGAAGTTAAACAACAATCAATCAATATGAAGAGAAAGTTGAAATTGATTTTTAACAATTTCATTAACATCAATAATGTAGATAATCACCTCTCGCTGCAAGTCATTAAACACAAGGGAATCACGACATGTAAGAGATGAAAGTACAGATCCTGGCTTTGCATAGACACAATATGTTCCGAGGTAACATGTAATGGTGAAAAGAAAGGTTAAAGGCATATTGTCTACCAGAATCGTATTTTTTCATACCCAAAATTATTGTCGTTTTCCGTACTGACCTTCATAAAATGAAGAGTAAACACCGAATTATTGGCGAATACGCTATGAAACGTTAAGATTCAAACAACATGAAACGTGCGTGACAATTTGAAGTGTTTGAACCTTAACAGTATTTTCCTTACCTCAAAGCTAAAACCCCGAGAGTTCCGAAATTCCGTTTTTTATAGGTGGCGCTGTTACTTTCACTTGGAATTTTTGTCATCCTGGACAATAATTCCGTTAACGATAGTTTTGGGTCTTTTTTGTCAAAAAAAAAGAAAAAGAACACCAATCGTATCTTATGCAGCATAACTGTTTAATGATAGCTTAAATAAATCATTTATGGACAAATTTAATTTTTTTTTAAATTTGTCAACAAAATCGTACACAATATGCCTTTAAACAGTGATGATCAACAACCCATCAATATCAACAAAACGAACAACTACCTCAAACCCGGTAATCTAATCCCGACCCCCTTTATCAATCAATATTTCTGTGCGCTTTAGCTTGAAACATTTAATGTCAATTTTTCATTCTTGATTTATAGAGACAGCGGCATTGAAGTTCTACTGACAAACAATGGCGGTTTAACTGCTACATCAATGTTCAACAATACCATTGATGTCATAGAACGCAATCTTTAGACGAATTTGATTTGAAATTTATTGTATTGTATACTTTTATAGATTATAATTAGTATGCTTTCCTGGTGTTACTTTTTTCATAATTAAGCTAATTTAAGTTGATAATTAAGAGAAAAAAAACTCCTCTGATGTCATCATCACTTTTATTTTTAGGTATATTAAATAAATAAGTGGGTCATATCTGTAGTACTTGGCACTACATATTGTTATAGTAATATGATAATAGGTGTTACCTAACTTGGGACGAAGTCCAATATTTTTTTTTA
Organism: Gigantidas platifrons; assembly: GCA_002080005.1. Taxonomy (NCBI): domain Eukaryota; kingdom Metazoa; phylum Mollusca; class Bivalvia; order Mytilida; family Modiolidae; genus Gigantidas; species Gigantidas platifrons. The sequence goes on along the minus strand of MJUT01042320.1, from coordinate 248,309 downwards.
AACAATATTAACTCGGATATATGGACCTATAATATTTTTTCAAAGTAGACCGAGGGTGGATCCAGATTTTCTTAAAAGAGGGGGCAAATAGGGGGACCCAGACCCAAATCTTCCGTTGTTTTTTAAGTCGCGATCTAGGTACGAAACGACCAGGTTACGAAACGTCTGCATCCGATTTTCTGCACAGATTTAACCATGTATTGACATCCGGTATGTCATTTCCGGTGCATGAAAATTTAGTCATTAGTATATAGAAAAAAATTGCTATTTCTACCATAGTTGGGACTTCGTCCCATATAAATATTGGAGCGTTGTCCTTACAAGTTTGTTTCTGTTATGAACATTCTAACAACCTCCAAATACAAAGCGGATTAAGAACATATTTGTATTTGTTGATTATTCTTTAATCTCAAGCAAAGCAATAAATCAGTTACATCCGTGATACTCCCCAACCTCCCGGACCGCCTGGTTACACCCACACTGTTATTGTGTGGGTAGTGTTACTCGATCTTTTAGTTTTCTCATTCTCTATCCGATCCTGCTACATTTTTTGTACGCTACACAACATCTCTGTCAACGCTCATTTTACAAGATTCTTGTAAAATTTAGAAACAGTTAAAAAAAAAGATTTTTTTCCCCACTTCTTGGAGAACTATTTTGCGGAGGTAAAAATTAAAAAGTTAAAAACGATCACAAATCATTTTTAAGAGAGGATTGATTTGAAATGAGTGAGTTAGTTTCATCTTTATTGACAGAGATAGAGTGTAGCGTAGCAGGAACGACAACTCTGGATAGAGAATGTAGTTTTCTCTGTAGTATTCTGTCCCTTTACCTTTGGTCAGGTATTGTCTACCCCTTTTTCGAATTACGACTTCTGATTACACCTTTGGTATTTTCAATCCTTTGTTTTGTTTTTAAACAATAACGTATGTACGTAAAAGCTGACACTGTAAATGGTGGTCGAGGAACACACGCTGTGATTGTAGCGTGTGAATATGCGTAAATTGGTAATGCAGGTAAAAAGATTGTATTGTGATGAGTCTGTTAATGTAGATGTTTACTTTTGTTACAAGTAAGAAGGGAGATGATAGAGGCCTGTTTTTTTTTATTCTCAAACTTGTTTATGGTTGAAAACAACCTGAAACATGTTTAAATCATGAACCATAAACATGTTTAAGATAGATAAAAAACGCAATGGTTGAATAACAATATTTAAGAGAAATTTTCTAGTTCGTTGATTATTTTTTAACAAAGTAAAATTAATTCTTCATTAACAAATAAAACAATTCAACTCTTAAATACACAAACAAAACAAAAACAACACAAAAAACAACCAATAAAATACTTTAATTCTTTATAAACAAATACAACAATGTAGAATGTCAATAAACTAAAACAACGTGGAAATGGGTCTATAATACACAGCTGTTCCTATTACACACAGATACTGGTAATTAACAAGGTTCATACATATTCAGCCGTGCTTCGATCTCGGTTAAGATGTTCTTTAACCATTTAACCACATTGTTAAAACCACACCGCAAAAAACACTCGACTGTAAAAAAGTTTAAAACCAGGTTAATGGTAAAAAATTAAAAAAACAGGCCTTAGATAATAGCGAGAATAATACTTTTCAACGGAACAGAAATGACACATTTTAAAAGCTACTTCAATACGTCTTTCGCGTATAAGGAGTGTGGTGTTTTATCCCGATGAGAACATGATTTGCTACATACGGTCACTGATCTAAATATAACTTTTCGGGAACCTTATTCATGTAGGGCAAAAGGTAATAATTATAAGTCTGGATGTGATAAAGAACAACATTGAAAGCGACTAGAAAAGTCTTATTTCTGCTTTTTCCCGAAAATTTGGCAGTTGTCGTCGGATTTTTTTGACATTGGAAAATAAACACAATATGCTTACATTGTCGGTAAAACTTATTTTCACTCGAAATCGGATTGAGTTTCTTCCTGTTTCTAAAACTCGTACACTGAATAAATTATTTATTTCCCGACAATGTACATACTGTATACATATCTAACCACATAGTACTCATAAACGTGACCTCGTTATGATGAGTTTTATTTCTGATTCAGATAACCAGTAGATGTCCTTATGGAAGGATTGTACGCAACACGTGACCTCGTTATGATGAGTTGTATTTCTGATTCAGATATCCAGTAGATGTCCTTATGGAAGGATTGTACGCCACACGTGACCTCGTTATGATGAGTTATATTTCTGATTCAGATAACCAGTGGATGTCCTTATAGAAGGATTGTACGCCACACGTGACCTCGTTATGATGAGTTTTATTTATGATTCAGATAACCAGTATATTTCCTTATAGAAGAATTGTACGCCACACGTGACCTCGTTATGATGAGTTTTATTTCTGATTCAGATAACCAGTATATTTCCTTATAGAGGAATTGTACGCCACACGTGATCTCGTTATGATGAGTTGTATTTCTGATTCAGATAACCAGTATATTTCCTTATAGAAGGATTGTACGCCACACGTGACCTCGTTATGATGAGTTGTATTTCTGATTCAGATAACCAGTAGATTTCCTTATATAAGAATTGTACGCCACACGTGACCTCTTTATGATGAGTTGTATTTCTGATTCAGATAACCAGTGGATGTCCCTATAGAAGAATTGTACGCCACACGTGACCTCGTTATGATGAGTTGTATTTCTGATTCAGATAACCAGTAGATGTCCTTATGGAAGGATTGTACGCCACACGTGACCTCGTTATGATGAGTTGTATTTCTGATTCAGATAACCAGTGGATGTCCCTATAGAAGGATTGTACGCCACACGTGACCTCGTTATGATGAGTTGTATTTCTGATTCAGATAACCAGTAGATTTCCTTATAGAAGGATTGTACGCCACACGTGACCTCGTTATGATGAGTTGTAGTTCTGATTCAGATAACCAGTGGATGTCCTTAAAGAAGGATTGTACGCCACAGACGAAAACATTGGTTCCCTCTGAGATATGTCTCATATTGACAAAAGTTTGACAAAATGACTGGACAAGATGTTATAATGAAAAGGACAATTTAAGCATTAATAATCGAGAATATATGCATCAACATTCACAGCTTCTCTAAAGGAAGTAGATATCTAATTTATTACGAACGACTCATCAGGTACGTAGTACGAATGACTCATCAGGTACGTAGTACGAACGACTCATCAGGTACGTAGTACGAACGACTCATCAGGTACGTAGTACGAACGACTCATCATGAAAAACCATATTTTAAAAATATTTTGAAGCAAGTAACCCAATGATTAAAATGGGATAGTAAAAATCATCTAAGTGAAAGATTGATAAATTTCCGTTATTGGCGAACAATAAATTTCAAACATAAATATATATAATAAATTATGTCAGTTCCGAAGGTCTAATTCAGTATTCGAAATGAAAAGTAAAATTTTTTACTGGTCCGAATCAATGGTTGAATTTATTTTATACCGTTCTAAATAAAACCTGAAAAATGTATTGCTCCGAACAAAGTTTTTACTAGTCTGTAAGCCAGAGGACAGGTGATCATCGTGAGGACTAATACGTACGTGCAGGATGATACCCTCGGGAACTAATACTTACGGGCAGGATGATACCCTCGTGAACTAATACGTACGTGCAGGATGATACCCTCGGGAACTAATACTTACGGGCAGGATGATACCCTCGTGAACTAATACGTGCGGGCAGGATGATACCCTCGTGAACTAATACTTACGGGGAGGATGATACCCTCGTGAACTAATACTTACGGGCAGGATGATACCCTCGGGAACTAATACTTACGGGCAGGATGATACCCTCGTGAACTAACACTTACGGGAAGGATGATACCCTCGGGAACTAATACTTACGGGCAGGATGATACCCTCGGGAACTAATACTTACGGGCAGGATGATACCCTCGTGAACTAATACCTACGGGCAGGATGATACCCTCGGGAACTAATACTTACGGTCAGGATGATACCCTCGTGAACTAATACTTACGGTCAGGATGATACCCTCGGGAACTAATACTTACGGGCAGGATGATACCCTCGTGAACTAATACTTACGGGCAGGATGATACCTTCGTGAACTAATACTTACGGGCAGGATGATACCCTCGTGAACTAATACTTACGGGCAGGATGATACCCTCGGGAACTAATACTTACGGGCAGGATGATACCCTCGTGAACTAATACTTACGGTCAGGATGATACCTTCGGGAACTAATACGTACGGGCAGGATGATACCCTCGTGAACTAATACTTACGGTTAGGATGATACCTTCGGGAACTAATACTTACGGTCAGGATGATACCCTCGTGAACTAATAC
>MJUT01042320.1:192407-215080 GCA_002080005.1 Gigantidas platifrons | reverse complement strand
CAAACAGTTATGGTCAACAATTCCACAAATAGTGATGGTCAAAAATTCCACAAACAGTTATGGTCAACAATTCCACAAACAGTGATGGTCAACAATTCCACAAACAGTTATGGTCAACAATTCCACAAACAGTTATGGTCAAGAATTCCACAAACAGTTATGGTCAACAATTCCACAAACAGTTATGGTCAACAATTCCACAAACAGTGATGGTCAACAATTCCACAAACAGTTATGGTCAACAATTCCACAAACAGTGATGGTCAACAATTCCACAAACAGTGGTGATGGTCAAGAATTCTACCAATATCAACAATACGGACAATCCACTCTCATCATATAACACCCAACGACATGTGATTTTCTAAAAATCCAGGGACTAGCTTGGGACAGGCGCATGCAATGTGTTATCAAATAATATATTAGATTATTCCAACTTCTACATGTTTCCAATAATAATCCAGTTAGAATCATACTATAATTAAGCACAAAATATAATATTATTATAGTCTGATCTAGTAGCATTCAATGTAGTGTCGAATTATCTCCCTTTACTGTGTTAAATACTCTACTATTTCATATGGCTGTAGATTAAATGGACATGACATCGAGGTGAAAATGCGCAATTTATAGTGTGTTTATATATATATCATGATTAACCGTCGAATCAGTATCTGAGCTAACATTTTCAACAAGTTTCTATGCATATAAGCAGTCGGTCGTTCTCACGACAGGAACAATAGGAAATGTCACCTTATATGATCGAAAGCCACTTATAACATTAAAAACTGCAAGTGAAAAAAAGATGCCAAAAGGAGTACCGCAAATTTTATACAATAAAATAAAAAAAATATATAGAGATATAAACAGATAACGTTTAATAATAATTAGACGGAAATAGCAATAAATTCTCCCTACACTTGACATTTGTAATTATAAAAGATGTCAGGTTTTATTTCACTTTGATGTGAAGATGAAACATAAAAATGACAGAAACTGTGTTATCAGTGACACTGCACCAGTAGATGGGGTTATGAATTATGCGAATAATCAGTAGGCACCGGAAGTTGTACAACTCGATTGAACATGCTTATCAATCGAAGAAATAATATTGAATTTTAATTGAATACGTTAATTATGTACTTATTATTTAATTTCCAGTAAAAATTGGTACGAAAATAATTTCAACGGAAATTACACATGATCGCGTTACACGATTCACAGAAGATGTGGTGTGGGTGAAATTATATTTTCATATTATGGAAATTAATTTGACAAGTCAAATACTAAATACTAAGTGGGGAAAACAAACTCACGTTGAAAAGCATAACACTAGAAAATAAACGTTAGAGAATACCGAAGGGGAAATAAAAAAAGGGACAATCTAGAGAAACTGACAAATAAACGTTAGAGAATACCGAAGGGGCAACACAACATAATATGTGTTGGAAACACCTATGCGCAAACAAACTCAAATTTATGTTGAAAACTAATTAATACGGATGTTTTCGTATACATCTTTTGAAGATTATCTGTTGTTAGGAACTGGTTCTTTAACTTTAAGGGGAAAAACTGGTCCTTTAACTTTAAGGGGAATACCCCCTCTTCCCCCGAAACATTTACCAATATGTATCTTTGAAATCTGTCGGGCCCGATATTATCTAATCAGGTCAATATAATTATTTTTTCTATAAAATTGGGACAAAATATTTTTTTTCAGATAAGCAGCCTACCGCGTCCCGAAGAGTTAAATTGTCATTCCATTAGGAGGAGATACATTTTACAGATCATATACATTTGTATGATAAAAGAAATAACAATGTTTTAACAATATACACACACAAAAAAACATGGTACATAGTATATCATTCAAGTGGTATATATATATCAACAAGATCATCGTGTGCGCCATTGTTGCATAGTTTGGAATTCATCTACCCTCGCCGTAAATCATCGTTTAAGTTGTGAATTATATTTCCGCACGTGTAAATGTGCATTCGATACACCTTTATGTGATAAATATTGTCATTCCTATGTGGCAGTTCGGAAGATTTCGCCGGATACTGTGTGAGGTTCCTCCACCAACAAGACTGACCGCCATCATGTATCTGTTATGCTGTTGGAAGTGACGTTACACACGCAAAAGCTATAAGCCGCATAGATATCTGAATTAGTAGGCATGACACATTCCTAGAATAACCTTAATAAGTTAGACCCATAGTCGAACGATTGGAAAACCATGAATTTCTTTGGGAGCAAGTTAACCAAGGTTATCTAAATATGATACCATACACTTCAGGTAAAATTGTATCTGCTCGTTTAATTTTCTTATGTTTTTGGCAGTATGTTTGAATATTTCCACTGTAATAAATATCAAAATTTTACCAAATTCTAACCAACAGACTCAGAGCTATAAATTCACTAGCCACATAGCAGCTTTTCTCTCTGTGGTTTTGATCATCGAAATGCTTGAAATCTGCATACAAACATCATATGATCAAAGCGTTCAACTGATAATAAAGAGTTATCTCCCTGTAGTGTATGTACCCCCTTAAATAGTCTAAAGTTAGCTATACCAGTGGGAGATTTACCTCAGTTTTAACATGTTACATTATTTAGGAACCGAACATTTCAAATCCGTGCTCAATAATAGTCCACCAGCAGAGGTAGCGAAAGTAAACAAAATCACATAAAGTAGCTTGGGAATCTAGGTCCTGACTTAGGACAGACACAGAAATATGCTAAACCACTCATCTGGATCTAAACCCTGCACCTCTGGTAATTGGCCCTCGAACGACAATACAGATAAAAGTGAACAATACAAAATTTGTACAAATTCACATCCACTCGTGTAGACCATACATTATCACACAAAAAACGAAAGACAGCATAAACATGGACAATAATATATCAGGGTCAATGAATGGTCGTAGTTCACTGACTAAATAGCTTAGGACAGACAACATATATCTAATTCTTCAGATAGGTTTAACATCGATTAGTCATAAACATCTAAAGAAATTAATGATCTTCGTGAGAGATCAGTATAACTAAGTCATCAATTTGTTAGTATAAATATTGAATATAAAATAGTAATATATTATTTTATGATATATAAATGTACTGATTGAATTGTTTATTAGACCAACAAGCTATACCAGCAGATTGCCTATATTTTTAGCATAGAAAATCTGCCTCAAAGTGACAACTATTATAGTCTCTAGATCATAACCATTATAAATAAGATTTTTTAATGATTCTACAATTTTAGATGTGTCATATTTGACTTTCTTATCTTATCTACGTTGCCATAGAAACAGAGGTAGGGAAGATCATATTGCTGCATGTATTTATTTGCACGAGTTTAATAGCGGTAACACAATTTAGTGAAAGTTTTCAATGATATTTGAAAACGGTATTACAAAAATGTATTTCTTTAATAATATAAATTGATTGATTTGTATTTAGTAATATTTCAATTACATGTTTGTAAAGTGGTGTGAACCTATTACAAACTTGGAGAGAAAAACGTGAGTGAAAACTTCAAATCTATATAAATATATTAAACACAATTAAAAAGAATAAATAATAACGAAAACATGAAGAGATATGAAACATATAACTTTGATTAAATATCAAATTAATTTCCAGTAAGGTAGCGATACACAACAAATTTCAAACCCACCATATTTTGGTTGGTATTTGCGATTATTGGAGCTCTTTTTCATGACTTAAAATTTCATCAGATTGTTCCGCGTATGTTGCTTTGTCTTCTCTCCCATTTGTTTTATAGGAGGTTTGTCATTTCTTTATGTTCTTTTGGTGTATTTACGTATACTGATGCTCAACAAGATTTACATATACCTATGTTGTCCCAGTATGGTTAAAAATGCTGTTATAGTGACAACCGGAACCTTTTAACTGTAATGGAAGCGGGAGGTTTTGCGCCGTAAAATCTGATTCAATCCACCATTTCCTTGGAAATGCCTGTACCAAGTCAGGGCCATTGCAGTTTTCCCAGTTTTCCAGTTGTTGACTGATTGTGTCTGTTTGTTTACTTATGAGTTTTGCCTTTCCCTTTGGAAGATTGCTCGGTGTTCGGTAATTTTGTTATTACCCTTATTCATGTCTTTAACAGTAACACCTCTGATGACACTAGTAAGTATGAGCTACTTACCTTTCTGGACCAAATGAGTTAGATTTTTAGTGTTGTCCAATCTTTGGTTGTCTGGGTAAGGTTTTGTAGGTAATTGTTTTACCTTTTTGTCCTTTCTTTATTGGCCATTGTATTGTCTGTCCTTCGATTTGCGACTTCTGTTTACACGTTTGGTATTCTCAAACAATATTTACCATAAAGGGGCATTTGTCATCATTTAAAATATATTATTGGGACAACATATCAATATTTTGTATTCTGAGAATTTATATTTTAAGTTACATTGTTTACAAAACATTAAAAAAAAGATTAAAAAAAACCCCGTAGATATCATTTAGTGCGTACGAAGCGTTTCTGGAACAACCTTGAAATTTCTTCCAAATAAAAAAAAAAAGTAATTAAAGCATTGTTTAAATTTCATTTTTATTGAAAAAAATTACACGGAAAATTACTTATTGCACAATGTTACAACAGGAACAGAAAAACACACACTGCATAATAAAAACACAACCCGTCAAAATAAAATTGAAAATTTAAAACGTAATGTTCCAGATTTCCGACATTTTTAGACCAAATTATACTGTTCAAGATTTTACATCAAATAGTCAAAAACCACACATTGACAATCAAATGTAACACTCCATATGTATATTACACATTGACAATTAATAATTAATTATTCAAAGTGATTTTAATACCAGTAATAAAACAATAAGATATGACATTAAATGACTTAATGAATAAATTAAATAAGTTGGTGACTTAAAGGGGTTTAAAAAGCAGAGTGCGACATTTTCTGAACACAAGAAACTTTGTCATTTGTTTGAGTGTGAGGTGGTCAAAATGAGGATTCGGATTATTTCGCCTCTTTCGATAGCAAGCCTATTTATCATCATCGCGGCTTGGATCGATATAGCAGAATGTTTTATAACACAATTGGTAAGTTTCTACTTTTTAACATCAATAATTTCTTTATCATTATTAATTACATTTATTTTTTTAGTTTTTTTATAGTGTTTTCAGATCATTGTTTGTCCTTTTGTACCTTTTCTTTTGGTCATTTTGTTGTCTGTCCGTCTTAGATTTACGTCTTCTGGTTGTCCCTTCGGTGTCTTTAAATTTTTCTTATTACAAAATCTGTTTATTTTTGCTCAAAACCAACATTGTATACTGTGAATACATTTCAATTCCTACAATAATCCGTACATATATACAAAACTGATATGTTGTCAAGTATCCGCTAAATTCTTAATTTTGTGGTATGATGCAATCCATGAACATTGGTATACCACTGATAATAATAATATACAATATTGTACTTTCGTATGGCAAAGCAGGATCATGGCTATTCCACTCTAATAATTGTTCTAGGGTCCTTCTAGTGTAATGACATTTTTCTTGTATTTATTTTAGAACTCTTGTAATGAGAAACATACTTGTTAATCACTATCAAATCAAGATTGTTAACTTATCAGAATGTTCATGTATCAATCCAGAACTTTAGAGAGTGCCTTCATTTTTCCTACCTTTACCAATCTGATTAAAATCAGCTGTTTATTTGGCTCAGATTACTACGTACTACGCCACGAACGGCGTATTACGTAGTAATCGGAGCCAAACAAACAGCTGATTTTAATCAAATCGTAACCTTACAGTCCATATTAAATTAATTTAACGGTCAAATGTTTAAAGTGTAAACATTATTTTGTAATATGACTAACAAGAAGAGTTTGAAGATACCAAAGGGAGGTAATCAGAATCCGTATATCTGAGAACAGACAACACAATGGCCAAAAGATACCAAAGGGGTAATCAGAAACCGTATATCGACGAAAAACAGACAACACAATGACCAAAAGAAAAAGTGCAAAAAGACAAACAACGATCTACAAAATGGGTCTTGTTAGAATTATTGGTGTTTATAAGCAGTTTTAGCATATGTTATGATGTATGACATGGTGTACGAGTCGATAAGCAGTAACACGACGGGTGCCACTAGTAGAATAGAAACTGCATACCCTTCGGAACCACCTTAGTGGGGTTCGTGTTGCTCAATATTTAGTCTGTGTAGTGTTTGGTAGAACATTATTTGTCTGTTTGTCCTTTGTCATTTAGGTTATTGAATTGTCTATCCTTTATCAATTTACGGTTTCTGATGACCCCTTTGATATCTTCACACTTTTCTCTGTAATTTCCCCCACTATATCGTGACTATCAGTAGTCAGCCTTTCGACACTGGCATGTTTTATAAGCTATATTCATTATTGAGATTTACAGTTTCTAAATATTGTATTATTATTGAATTAATGTTTGTGTCCCTCCGGTATTAAGTGACCTTAGCTGATTCTGGCTTTCCTGTTTAGACCTTTTGTTTCCTGGTTTTCTTGCTTCCAAAATCTTCTTAATTATTTAGCTTTGCAATACTTTTCACTTTTGACTACCTGCTGAAGGGTATTCCAGAATCGCATCGTGTGCACGAAATTAGATATCTACGTTGTTTTGACCAGATCTAAGGGGTGAGAACAACAAACTGAACATAAGAATTGATTTAGTAAGATGTAAGGAAGCCTCAACATTTGATGTGGTTATCAGGGCGCGAACCGACATTTGTGGTTGTTATGTTTGCGGTCAGAAGTCAGCGACCTCAATCACTCGGTCATACATTCCGTCTAAAAACAATCAATAATGATGTTTTTGACACACAACGTATGTTCTATGTTCAATGCCATTGACACACAGTAAGGAATATTTCAAAGATATGAAGAATTATGACGTCACAATAGCATATGTCATGCACTTATTTACAACACATTGGACATTTAGTTTATCACGTGTTCCATGGATGTTAACGAATGCACGGTTCGACTGATTACGGAAATGATAATGAATTTTCGAGTAGATACATTAAGATGGGTTAGTTTAATAATATCAAAATAAATAGTCACATGATACAAATTACAGCCTAGCACAACAAAAATTTAATTGAATGACAAAGAAATTCCAAAATATAATCTATAGATATTATATTTTGCAGACAGGATAACATTTAGTGCAGTTTTATTTTAAATTATTTTATTTTTATTTTACCACAATATCAAAGACACCTAAAGGTACCTAACTTAAAACAAAATATAGTCAATACAGGAATATAAAATGTATTTGCGCGAGCTTTAGAAACAGGAAGTGAGAACGATCCTTCGGTGAGCTTTTCTGTCCTGTTTCGCAACGTGTTCAAATGAATTTTATACTTTACGACAATGTACAAATATTGTATTTATTATTCACCAATGTCAAAAAACCTAAAACAACCAAAATTCCCAAATACAAAAACAAAAACAAAAAAACACGTGGATGTCTAATGTAATGCGCATGACGCGTTTCTGAAATAACTTTAAAACATTATCGAGAGGTTAACTAGTATTAGAAGTGTTATGTTTGTCGTCAGAAGTCAACAATCACAGTCTCTTGACAATTAATGGCCATCTAAAAGCAATTAAATGCCATTAATGACCAACTAAAACAATTAATAAGGTTATATTGACACAGAATGTATGTTCTCTGTTCAGGGACAATATTAACATTAAATGAAATAGCTAACAATTAAAAAAAACCCATCTTCATCCTAAAAAAAGCATTTTCTCCCTAAAATACAGAACAAATATCATCAACCTAGATAAACAATATTTGGTAACTGATTTATAAGAAAGGATATAGATGTAAATAAACATGAGTGACTATCCAAATTTATACTTAGACACAAACACATGTTCACATGTATTTAGAAAATCATATTTATGGAGAAATTATACGATTTGACTGCCTAATTACATTTAGTGCTTGCATGTTACATTTATTAGAGTGATTGTTGTTTAACGCCAACTTAGCAATTTTGCAGATATATCATAGCTAGAACAAGTTAATTTCCAATGAGATGATGACATCCGCTTTGTACTAGAACAACATGCTTAGTTGAATTTTTATCGTGCTAGCTCACTGAAACAACAGTCCGCGCATAGACATGTCGCTCTACTCGGACACTTTATCAACACTAAAACAAACAAACAAAAAAGCTACTGTTAATTTCCCAGGAAATGAAGTCGCTTTTGAATTCAGTTTTGTCTAAAGAAAATAAATCGTACAGATTTCCAACATATGGCGACAGAAAAGGCCATTTCACCAAGTTAATTAAACCCTATGTTGCCAATGGTAACACATGTATAGTATCGTAAACAAATCAAATGGCGACATCACCGAGATTGGATATAATATACCGGTACCTTTTATATCAAGCCGGTATGTCAAACACAACAGTACAACACAATACTACTAACAATATTTAAGTGTTCCTACCATTTGCCAGCATCGACTAAAGCTTTCATTATAATGCATACTATTCAACAGCAAATAAATATTAAATAAAGAAGAGCAATTTATAGTTAATTTATTTTATGAACGACGATGACACCCAATGAGCTATTGAACTGTGAACAAAGCAGTATGATATGTTATAGATCATTTTGCAATGTCTACAATGTATCTCTTGGTTCAGGTAACGACGATGACTGCTAATTCGTTGGGTAAAGGTGACAAAGGAAACACATCGTTGCTTCACGTACACAGTGTTGTTGTTACCTTATAAACAATTATAATTAATCAGTTTTTGGTCTAGACATATGAAACATATGCATAATATTTGGCTAACCAACAACCATGGTATAACAAAGTTTTACAGTTGCAATAAATGATTTATATTGTACTGTAACTAGGTCGAGACCTCTAATGGTGAAGTATTTGAGCATGATGGTATCAGCAGCCAATTAGTCATCACTTTGACATAGTCAGTGCTTTGACTTAGCCAGTGCTTTGATATAGCCAGTACTTTGACATAGTCAGTGCTTTGACTTAGCCAGTGCTTTGATATAGCCAGTACTTTGATATAGCCAGTACTTTGACTTGGCCAGTGCTTTGACTCTAACGTGGTTACTTAGATAAATTCATGCTTGAAATTTTCATTTCCTAATGTAATTTTGAAAACTAAGGTCAATTTCATTAAGGCATTTTAGACTATACTGTTTAGACCTTGGGGCCATGTAGTTTACTTGCGCTTCAATTGCTTTGGGTTTCCAATCTCTGGATGATGAGCGTAACTGATAAAGGGTATTCCAGAAACACGTCGTGCGCACTTAGTTATATATCTACTCTTTGATATTACATATTCTATATGATATTTGATATAACAAATGTTGTCATATAGTTCAAATACTAAATAAATGAGTACAAACTACCTATATGTGTGTAGGACACTGTAAACTAGACCTTTTCCACATTCCCGATTTGATCCTGATATTATACGTTTTAATGCTAGTTTTTATACGAGTTGTTTCCCTTATAACGGACATAATAGTACTCATTCTACTAAGATAAATGGAAAGGACAACGAATTTGAACATAAATCTCTCATAATGTTTAGATATTTGAACCTTGTAAAAAAATCGGATGATATCTTAATAGCAAATAAAAAATTCACAAGTTGCTACCACATTAATATATTGAGCAAATTGGGGAAGGGGGAGGGGTATGTTATTTTCATTAATATTTGCACGAAATGGGAATTTTGTGTCACCTTAAAGGGAAATAACTCGTATAAAGTGTCTAATTTTAGAATTTAAATCGGAAATGTACAAATGGTCTATTAGCTTCATCTAAGAATCGTCTATGTACAGTTATTTTGATGCGGATTTTGTGTATATTATCTAATCCATGCCTTTTTTATTTATTTATTTATAATGCGGATTTTGTGTATATTATCTAATCCATTCCTTTTTTTTCATTTTCAGAGCTACCCGAAAACTCAATTCACCAAATACTATATTCCTGCTCAGAGAAAAATTCGGATACCTCTACGAAATTTATATAAAGTAAACAACAGTAAACGGACATCTATAATAAATGGCAACATTGTTAACTATGACTCAACAATAGGCTCTCAAACCAATTCACAAGTCCGTCCGTCCGTCGGTAACACATTTCGAATTCCATCATATAATATAGTGAAACGTCTACGAGAAGCAAAACGGAATGGAAGGACATTCATTTCAAAGATGGGTCACCATATGCTTGCAATGCCATTGGCTTCAAGCAGGAAATCTACCGTCCTGACACAAACAAATCATTTTGGACTCCCGAAAGACTGGCACACAATAACATCCATTACAAGCAAACTACCCACTACTAGTTTGTTCAGGGCTTCGCCTATTATTAAATCAAGAGTACCGAAAGCTAATATTCAACATACCGTAGTGTTGGCTAAACATGCAAATGTCTTGTCACAGATTGGACAACAAAATATTGGACCTGGTCAAAATCCTTCAAAGAATGCAGCTAAGCCAGTTGGAAAGGGTATTATGCCAAAACCCAGTGGACAAGGGAAGAAGCCAACACAAGGGAGTATACAACCCAATTCTAATCCACCAAAGGGAACCGCTCCAGCAAAGGGAGCTCCAAAGAATCTTCAACATTTTGTTAAGGATATAATGGTGAATAGTGGAAATACCTTACAAATAAACAAAGATACCGGAAATACTAAAGTCAACAGTACAATTCATAAAACGGATGTTAAAAATAACATAAATAATATCCATATTACAAACTACTACTCGAAAGCGGGTAACGCAACATCACAAGGTGCTGCTAAGCCTATAGGTCAAGGACGGCAGCCGACTGGTCAAAGATATCCACCCCAAAGTCATAATCCTTATCCTAGTGGTCAGCAGCCACAACCTAGTGGTCAGAGATACTTACCTACAGGCCAGGGCAATCATCCAGGAGGCCAGGGACAACAGCCTAGTGGTCAGCGCAATCAACCAGGCGGACAAGGACAACAACCTAGTGGTCAGGGAGGGCAGCCTACAAAATCAACACCAGGGACGCATATTAACTTTCACCTTGTAAATAACATCCCTCTGCATAATGATGTTCAAAACAAAAATCATCGAGCTCAATTCAGTCCAACCAGTCTTGGAATGAGTCCGAATTTTTCAACTAGTTTCCAAGGCACAAATTCTGGTCCTCCCAAAAAAAACCCTCAACAACAAGGACCTTACCCAGGAGCAGCATTGCCGAATAGCCAAGGTCCTCAGCGTCGAAGGGGTGGACAAAGAGCTCAACCTGGGGGTGGTGCGTATCCAGGTGGAGCAATGCCAGTAAGCAGAGGTAGATCTCCAGGTGGAGCAATGCCAGTAAGCAGAGGTAGATCTCCAGGTGGAGCAATGCCAGTAAGCAGAGGTAGACCTCCAGGTGGTCAAATGCCTTACTCTTTCAATGGCCAGATGTTTAGAAATATTCCTGGCCAAGCAAATGCAGGCCCTAGTCCAGGAATGGGACCTACGTCACATGGAGTAGGACAACAGCCTAGAGCACAACCAGGTGGTGTTAACCCATTTCAGCAAAGTCTACCTACTGGTCATGGACAACCACCTATCAGTCAAGGACATCAACCAGGCGGTCAAGGGCAACCACCTGGTGGTCATGGACAACAGCCGATGGGGCATGGACAGCAACCTGGTGGCAATAGACAGCAACATGGTGTAGGACAACAACCTATAGGACAACCAGGTGGTGTTAACCCATTTCAGCAAAGTCTACCTACTGGTCATGGACAACCACCTATCAGTCAAGGACGTCAACCAGGCGGTCAAGGGCAACAACCTGGTGGTCTTGGACAGCAACCTGGTGGTCAAGGGCAGCAACTTGGCAATCCAATGTATCCAACTGGACAGCAACCTGGTGGTCACGGACAACAACCTGGTGGTCATGGGCAACAACCTGGTGGTCATGGACAGCAACCTGGTGGTCAAGGGCAGCAACTTGGCAATCCGATGTATCCAACTGGACAGCAACCTGGTGGTCACAGACAACAACCTGGTGGTCATGGACAACAAACTGGTGGTCAAGGGCAGCAACTTGGCAATCCAATGCATCCAACTGGACAGCAACCTGGTGGTCACGGACAGCAGCCTGGTGGTCAAGGGCAGCAACATGGCAATCCAATGTATCCAACTGGACATCAACCTGGTGGTCATGGACAACAACCAGGTGGTCATAGGCAACAACCTGGTGGTCAAGGACAACAACCTGGTGGCCAAGGACAACAACCTGGAGGACATGGACAGCAGCCTCGTGGCCAAAGACAACAAGCAAGTAACCCTAGATACCAAACACAAGGACAACCACCTGCTGGAAAGGCTCAACCTCCTGCTGTTACAATACACATTCATAATACTGGTAGTACACGTCCTCAAGCAAGCGGTCAAGGACAACAACCACGCGGTGGTCAAGGTCAAGTACTACCAACCGGACAGCAACCAGGTGGTCATAGGCAACAACCTGGTGGTCATGGGCAACAACCTGGTGGTCAAGGACAACAACATGGTGGTCATGGACAGCAGCCTGGTGGTCACAGACAGCAACCTGGTGGTCAAGGACAACAACCTGGTGGTCATGGACAGCAACCTGGTGGTCAAGGGCAGCAACCTGGTGGTCAAGGACAACAACCTGGTGGTCATAGGCAACAACCTGGTGGTCACGGACAGCAACCTGGTGGTCAAGGACAACAACCTGGTGGTCATGGACAGCAACCTGGTGGTCAAGGGCAGCAACTTGGCAATCCAATGTATCCAACTGGACAGCAACCTGGTGGTCACGGACAGCAACCTGGTGGTCAAGGACAACAACCTGGTGGTCACAGACAGCAACCTGGTGGTCAAGGACAACAACCTGGTGGTCAAGGGCAGCAACTTGGCAATCCAATGTATCCAACTGGACAGCAACCTGGTGGTCACGGACAACAACCTGGTGGTCAAGGACAACAACCTGGTGGTCACAGACAGCAACCTGGTGGTCACGGACAACAACCTGGTGGTCATGGACAACAACCTGGTGGTCATGGGCAGCAACCTGGTGGTCACGGACAGCAACCTGGTGGTCATGGGCAACAAACTGGTGGTCAAGGGCAGCAACTTGGCAATCCAATGTATCCAACTGGACAGCAACCTGGTGGTCACGGACAGCAACCTGGTGGTCATGGACAACAACCTGGTGGTCACAGACAGCAACCTGGTGGTCACGGACAACAACCTGGTGGTCACGGACAACAACCTGGCGGTCACGGACAACAACCTGGTGGTCATGGACAACAACCTGGTGGTCACAGACAGCAACCTGGTGGTCACAGACAGCAACCTGGTGGTCACGGACAACAACCTGGTGGTCACGGACAACAACCTGGCGGTCACGGACAACAACCTGGCGGTCAAGGGCAACAACCTGGTGGTCACGGGCAGCAACATGCCACTCCAACTGGCGGGCGTGGTCAACCACACATTGGTCAAGGACAGCAACCTGGTGGTCATGGACAGCAACAAGGCGGAACTGGACAACAACCTGGCGGGCATGGCCAACTGCCAACTGGTCGTGGACAACAAGGGGGTCAAGGAGGCGGTAAACCACCCTCAAGTGGTAATGTCCTTATTCATTTCAGTATCAATTCTGGAACACCTGCTAAACCCACACCTTCTACAGGCGGTGCTCTTCCAGTGGGTCAACAAGCGGGTCGTGGAGGTCAACAACCGGGTCATGGTGTTCAACAACCGGGTCATGTGGGTCAGCAACCGGGTCATGGAGGTCAGCAACCAGGCCATGCAGGTCAGCAACCGGGTCATGCAGGTCAGCAACTGGGACATGGGGGTCAGCAACCGGGCCATGCAGGTCAGCAACTGGGCCATCCAGGTCAGCAACCGGGCCATACAGGTCAGCAACCGGGCTATCCAGGTCAGCAACCGGGCCATACAGGTCAACAACCGGGCCATGCAGGTCAGCAACCGGGTCATGCAGGTCAACAACCGGGCTATCCAGGTCAGCAACCGGGCCATGCAGGTCAGCAACCGGGTCATGCAGGTCAACAACCTGGTCATGCAGGTCAACTTCCTGGTCATGGAAGTAACCCACGTCGTGGTGGTACTGCCGGAGGTAATTTAGGTCACGGTGCACAACAGCCTAGTCAGCATACAGGAGGAGTACCCATGGGAGTAGGAACGCAACAAGGTCATGGAAATACGCCAACAAGTCTTCAGACATTCCTGTCACAAACAGGTGGACAGGGATCGCAACTTCACAGGGGTCAACCAGGTCATGGAGGTCAACAACCTGGTGGAAATAATCCAGGTACTGGATTTCAACTATTAGGCATAACAAACAAAGGACCAGGAATACCACCAGCTCCACGGGCAGGTGGGCACACACCAACAGGTGGACACACACCAACAGGTGGACACACACCAACAGGTGGACACCCACCAACAGCACACCAACATATACTTGCTAATAATTTAAAAAATCAAATATTAAAAATGACATCAAAACAATTGTTAAGTATTATACAAGGTAATCCGGGACAAGCAGTACCAGCAGGACTTCCACAAACCGCGCCCGCAGGACAAGGTCTACATGGAATGAACAACCCTGCACAACAACCATTAAGTCATGGAAAGAAATGGAATCCTCCAGTAGGTGGCTTCATCTAAAGACACTGTATGTGTTTGTTTTCGAACGATTGTAAAGATAGCCATTGCTATGAAGAAATAAAAAAAACGTCCACACGTTTGTACATCTTTTCGGATGATTTGGACGATGCTTCAGTTGGGAAAATGAATGAAATAAGAATAATTATGTATACCAAAATCTATGACATTACAAACGTTCCTTTTATGTTAGTTTGTGTAGTTTTATGAATGAAGTAATCAGGTCCACCTTCTATATTTTGCACAATAATATACCTATGTCTTTCGTTGATAACTTTTATCTACTTATTTTGCACTTTATATAATTGTACAAGGTCAAAGTTTTGAAATATCATTGGTTGTTTAATTTGACCCAAACAGAATTGATAGCATCGTCAGCGTTCCCATGGTTACAATATCGGTGAATGCGATTGGGCTCTTCAATGTTCATGTAGTTTGAAGTTTGGCAATTTTAATTTTGTGGCGATTCGTCTTTCATTTTTGTAATAAAACGTTGTTTTTTTGTTTTTTTTTCATTAAACGTTTATTCTTTAGATTTATTTGGAAACAATATTTTTTTTCAAAACACTAAAATAAGTTAATCTATTTCTTTATAATCTTTTAATAAATTCGATCTATGTTTCAAGCCACAGACAAAAGGTCGTTAGTATCCAATGCAAAACGCATAAAACTTGATAGAGACAATATATGATCTAAGGAACCAACCATTTTCTTATGTGGGGGTGGGGGTGAGTTGGTAGCTAGATATTAGATTGTATACTTTCGCATCGACCCATCGAACAGAAATTTACAGACCCCTAACCAAGATCAGAAACTGGTTGGTTCCTACTTAGTATGGCATGCATTTATGATTGGATAACTAATACAATAACACCACTATAAACCAAACACCTGTCCGTGTTCAACTTTCTTGGTCAGAATATACAAGTTGAATATGCACACAATGTATGTTATAGGGTTAAATTTAACAGTCGCTTCTATACAGGCTTCCGGTTCGTTCAGCGTTCGGCGTAGATAGGTTTAATTTATGTATCTGTCAATTGAAACTAATTGCTGCGTGCAATAAAATGTACCATATACTGCTTCTTCCATTTTATTTTTATTTGGGGAAAATGAAGGTCACAGTTGTGGCCATTAACGCACACGATAATATGTTATGATTATCACGTGACGGGGGAACATCTCAAAAAGGAAAATGTGGATGTAGGCATTTATTTTAAGTTATGAAAATATTGCAATCACTTTTAAACATTTGTATACGTGCTTTATATAACTTCTGTCAAGTAAATGTGTCATGGTTGTAATTTAAAATTTTTAAGGTCAACAAAAAGTTATATATAATAAATTTCAAAGCGGTTCGCTTCATGTAGTCATACTGAACTCTACTTATAATTAACACGATTTTCTTGTAACATGATCAGATTTTTTTTAAATTAATTTATGATAAATGCCTACTGCCGACAAAGAAATCCATTGTTTTAATTTGTGTGACAAAAAAAGACATGTAAATATGTACATATTTTATAGAAAGCAATTACTGCCAAATGATATTGCATGACTGTTAATATATCGTATATTATTTTTTAATCTGATTTGTCAGGAAATATGTATTTTATTTTGACATTAGTTTTACATTTTTGTATTGAACAGGTGTCTCATAAAATATACAATCAATCAATCAATCAATCAGAAAAGACATTTATTTTATCAGTTAGAAATTAGAATTGAAGTTCAACAACAAACTTGACACTATTTCGTTCGTACTCAATTCCAGGTACGAGATCGTCCTCAATTTAAGGTACGAGTTATGGACAGGTTTTTTTGACAACACGATGCCTGTAAAAGCAAGGGGCGACCATTTAATTTTGTGGGGGCTTTGAAAACAAAGTTCTGTCTCCAGATTTACATTAAGATAAATAATATGACACTGCATTTTCAAATGAGAAATTTTGGTAAATACCGATATTTCATGTTCAAAAGAAATAATCTGATTTTTGCTTTGTGTGAAAAAAAATATGGTTTTGGAGAGAAAAAATATAACCCTCCCATAAAAAGTTAAATGGTCGGATCAAATAAAACATACTATTTTTTATCGAGCAGTATTTTTTCCAATACATTTTTTATTAAAACTACAACATATTTTAATTCGTTCAGATATGCTTTGCTGTCAGCTCAGTGGTGGCAATACAGTGGAACCTCTGAAAACCCACTACGACTGGAACCAAAGAAATCGGCCGGTTTTCAGAGGTACCAGTTTTGTGAGATTCCGGAAATAGACGTTTCCGTTCCGCATACTGATACGATTCTAATTAGATGAAAAAGTTATTTTTATTTATTGTACATATATCTGCGGCTGTAAATAGCACTGCAAATTTTGTCTGCTTTTTAGGATATTATATAATCGGATATTATGTTTTAAATCTTTCAACTGGTATTAGTATTGGCTATTATTAGAAACATGCCAGTATTTGTATATCATTTTTCTATGAAATATTATATTGTTGTTTAATATTTGATTTATTGATTAAATTCATTGTTTTATAATTATACATTTATTATCATTCATTCTCCCACTGAAGTATTTAATGCCATGTTATATTTATATCATGATGTGGGAGAAGGCGGACTGCCTATACGGGCATTTGTGTAATGCCCTATGGGCCGTTCAGAAAAAAAACCAATGTAGTGTTATGTATTTGAGTTCGGGATTGTCGACGTTCTTTTGGGTTGTTCAAATAGAACCCACGTTATTGAATAGGCAAGTCAGGCATCACAGTATTCATTCTTTATCCAGAGTTGTCGTTCCTGCTACGCTACACAACATCTCTGTCAACGCTCATTTTACAAGATTTTTGTAAAATTTAGAAACAGTAAAAAAAAATCTACTTAAAATTGTTTTAATTATTGTAAATATCAATAAAGATGAAAATAAATCACTCATTTCAAATCAATTCTCTCTTTTAAAAATGATTTTCCCCCCACTTCTTGGAGAACTATTTTGCGGAGGTAAAAATTAAAAAGTTAAAAACGATCACAAATCATTTTTAAGAGAGAATTGATTTGAAATGAGTGATTTATTTCCATCTTTATTGATATTTACAATAATTAAAACAATTTTAAGTACATGTTTTACTGTTTCTAAATTTTACAAAAATCTTGTAAAATGGGCGTTGACAGAGATGTTGTGTAGCGTAGCAGGAACGACAACTCTGGATAGAGAATGCACAGTATTGTTGAACAATGGCCGATCTGACAAGTGACTGATGCTCGGGCCGGTTTCTGGATGTCAGGTACATTATTCAACTGATCAGAAATTATAATTTGGCTTTCCAATCTTTTGACTAAATGTACCTGGTGAAAGTTATTCCAGAAACTCGTCATGCTCACTAAATTGGATCATATCTACGTCACTGTGCATAATACAGTCAAATCTCGTCATTTGGAGTTCGGATAAACCGTCTCCATGGAAACATCGGATTTATATATTGTGCGTTTGTCTACGAGCTTTGGAATCTGGTAGAAAAGCGGGACTTTATTTTATTTTTACCGACAATTTACGTATGTTGTGGTTATCCTGCAATGTCAAAATATCCAAAACAACAGCCACATGTTACTGAAAAGAGCAAAAACAAGCGTCGTTCCAATCATTTTCAATGATGTCCTCTATCACGTCAGCGCTACACTGTTGATATTTCTTACCGATTGCTCTTATATCTTATACAAGAACTGTAATTATGGTATACTCGAACATTTCTAAGTAAAATCGCAGGTCAACTCGACTTCAAAACAACATTCGACTATATGTCGATACTTACATCAATATTTCGAATTCCAATTTCAATCGAATAGTAGTCGAGTATATTGCTGAGTTATTTTTACTCGACTGATATTGGAATGGAATATTGAAGAAAACTATTGACGTTGAAGAGATACATCCCGACTGACTTTTGACAGGTCTCTTCTGCGTTCGTCTTCCGTTACTTTAACCTGTGTCGCAGGTTTATATATAATAATAACGTTATTAAACCAACATACAACATTATTCTGACCACTGGTGAAGGTTGTCATGGCTCAAACCTACAGAGCTGCCTAGCGGATAGGGAGAGCCCTTTCGTTGGGGGGTGTCAGGTTATAATACAAAAAGCATGACCGTGGACCACAGTGACTAAAGTGTTTGGATAGAGTAGCCTTTCATATACATTAAATACCTCTTTTGTAGATTTCGGAAAAGAATAGACGCATTTTAGCCGCTATAAAATACAAAAATGTCATCCCTACCCATGCTTACATATGTTTCCAGTGACAGTCAAAAGCCGTGTCCCGATTGACCAATCCCTTATTTATCTGGATTCATATATTGGTGGTACTGTACTTGTTCTCGTCCTGAATATAGCTGATATACTGCTCGCTGGGCGTTAAGCCACAATCAATCAATCAATCAATCAATCAATCAATCAATCAATCAATCAATCAATCAATCAATCAATCAATCAATCAATCACCACTATTATAAAGATCAAAGGCTACAAAGAAAAAGAGGATGGGCTAGGGTTAAAGTGCCGAACGCCACTTTCAACAATATTTCAGCTTTATCGTGGCGGTCAGTTTTATTGGTGGAGGAAACCGGAGTATCCAGAAAAAAACCACAGACCTGTCGCCAGTCACTTTATCACATAATGTTGCATCGAATGCACCTCGACATGAGCGGGATTCGAACTCACAACTGTTAGTGATGATAAGATAGTTGTAAATCTAACAACCACACGATCACGACCACGGCGACACAGCCCAAGTTAATAACGATGATATCTCCACATATATGTAAACCATACGTAAAGATGTCACTTGTTGTTAAACAACAACGACTTGCTCACTGTAACTGTTATGGGAGGGAAGTGAGGACACGCACTGAAACATCTTTCCGAAATAACATCAAATAGGTAAGGGTTTTCAAAGGATACTTTGAATAAACTTACTTGACAAGTTGCGTCAATCAGATAAGGATTCCATACAATTCTGAAAATGTTCGTCATTGTTTCAAATCACTATGTTTGAACTTCTGTACCAGTATCAAAATGCTTCATTTTTCAACATGTAACTTAAAGACCGACTACAACTGTTGTTATACACAAACTTGTTTTATGAAAAGATGGTATGTGCAGATATTTAACTTATTAAATCTCATCTTGTTAAATATATATAATACCACATACACGCACAGAATCTCTAAATTAGTACTGTCAAACAAGCCAATGAACAATCTGATTAAAATCATATTCTCATCTTACTCCCGTTTTCTTATATGACGCTGCGTGAGAATCTGACGAAACGCCGTAGACATCCTCGTGTCAGTGATCTAGGGTCAATGAGTGAATTGACCAATCAGATTGCCGTAATTACTTTCAAGATCATGAAAGCGGCAATTCACTCATTGACCCTAGGTCACTGACACGAGGATGTCTACGGCGTTTAGTCAGATTCTCACGCAGTGACATATCAGAAAACGGGAGCAAGATGAGAATATGATTTTAATCAGATTGGCCAATAAGGTCACTTCTACTAAACAGTCACCTGCATTAAAATGTCACATTTTTCTTGCCCTGGAAATTTCATATTGATTGAACCTCTTTTAATAGATCTCCTACCTTATTAGGTCAGTTTTCGTTCCCCCTAAAGTGACCTCTTAATGCAGGTTTGACTTTATATGTTTTACCTTTAATTTTAATTTTTGATACATGTGAATATTTATGACTTATTAACAATAGTTATAGTGACCACAAACTGTGATATACATCCTGGTGAACTTGATATTTAAAGTACATTTTGTTGTAAAACTGACACGAATATTGTACGGGCCGTCGTGGTCACGTGATAATATGGTAGTTGGATTTAAAACTACCTATGCAATCAGTGTCTATCTCCACTAACGTTGTGAGTTCGAATCCTGCACAGGCGATGTGTGTTTGATACAACATAAAGTTTGTCAGTGAATTGCGACAGGTCGGTGGTTTTCTCTGAGTACTCCA
Organism: Gigantidas platifrons; assembly: GCA_002080005.1. NCBI lineage: Eukaryota > Metazoa > Mollusca > Bivalvia > Mytilida > Modiolidae > Gigantidas > Gigantidas platifrons. Next base: position 194,321 of record MJUT01042320.1, on the reverse strand, counting down.
GTTTCCTCAACCAATAAACTGACCGCCGCGATATGACTGAAATATTGTTGAAAGTGGCGTTAAACAGCATAAACCTAACCAAATATTGTAATTAGACTCTATATTTTTACATTTGTATATAATATACGAGTGAGTAATTATTGTTTACCGCCATGTGAGCAGTCTTTCTGTGGTTTGTTATTTGTGGACTGACCCTTTGGTTTTCTTTAACGTTTATTTGCAGCTTTATATTGACAAGAATAAGTTATATTTAAATTAAATGTTAAATGTTGATATGATGGCCGATTTTTACTAGACCAACACGCTTGGTACTAACTGGCTGACACAATAGTCTGCGGGTAAACATGTCACTCCACTCGGACACATTATCCCGATTCCGAATCTACCAGCCTTTGCTGAACACTCCTTAATGTGCTTAATGGAGAAGCACTGAACAAATACCAATTTTATAGTCCTTGGTTTGACCTGACATGGCCTCGAAACCACGATCTACCACACTCGAGAAACAAGCTCGCCTACCATTACACCACTTGTACCGTTCCAAATGTGTAATCAGAAGTCGTAAATCGAACAAGGGCATGCAATAGAGTGGCCCAAAGGAAAAACAACTATTTACAATCCATTACACAGAAAACTATTAATGTAGAGCAACACGAACTCTACTAAAATCCGGGGATAAAATCAGGTGTTCAGGAAGGGTACGCAGTTCTGTTTGACAATGCCACTGCGACTACAAATTGAACACTGAGCAGTTACATCCAGTTTCATTATTATATCAGACTTCACTATATCAGTGATTCGTATATATATAGACCTAGTATCGATGCAGCAAGGCCAGCCCAAGGCAAACCCGTTGATATTGAGAGGCCCCAAATACACCACTCGACCTAACATCGGCACACACAAACGAGTGCATGATTCTTTAAGAGTTTGCCGGGGTCCTTGTGCATCATGTCGTACGTAAGACAATAGGCGGCAGTTTCAATAGAATAGCAGTTTGTTATGATTGAATGTTGGTGGCACACTGAAAGACTTCTGACTCGACTATAGACCTATTTCACATTAACCTATTATTTGTTGTAAGCGGCCTTAGTCCAAAGTCCAATCGGAGTAAAATCAGGGTGGTAAGCGGCCTTTCTGCTTGGATTATATCATGGCGATACGACTACCACTTTATTTTTAACCTTTTCGAAGTTATATTCACTTTATTTATTTGCAAAATTGTATTCTACATTTACACATTACACTGGTGATCAAATATACACAATTATTGATTAATTTAGTAGTTGGAAAGTCGAGAATCTGAGACAGTTCTGGACGATGAGAAGTCTGACGAAAACAGGAACGAAGGAGGAGCTAGCGGTCGTATGTTTCGGCATGTAAGTTAACGTATTTCTTGTTAACCCATGGTGATGTTGCATTGACATGCTGAAAGACTATAAGGTTGGCAAGGTCTATGAATATTTTTTAAGTGGGTGGTTGCAGGAGGCATATTTCTTAAAGACAAAATCGAACAGGAACTTGTGTAATTTATTTTACAAAAAATGTAAGTGTTCACCATCATAGACTGAAAGACGACCCCACAATGTATGGATATGCACCAAAGAAGATAATGGTTTGACAGAAGGAGCTTATTGTTCATGCATTGCAGGGTAAGAAATTTATGCACGTTATTTTTATTCTCTTTCGCGTCTATGCAGTGCCAAGTCGGGACCATTAGATAACAACTGAAGGGATTGCAACCAATCTTGGCTGAAATGTTCATAACAAAGTCAGGACCAAATGTTGGTATTGTGGTGCTAATTGATGATCAAACCTGGCTACAAGGGGCCATTAAAGCTTCTGTTTAGGTAATATTTCAAAGATCTTCTTAAGAACTGCTTATTGTAATCAATTGAAATCAAGTTTAGTGAC
>MJUT01042320.1:166490-183526 GCA_002080005.1 Gigantidas platifrons | reverse complement strand
GGAAGCCGGAGTACCCAGAGAGAACCACCGACCATGGGCAAGCAACTGGTAGACTTTATCTCATACAGCTGCGAGTCGAGTTCACCCTTTTTTGTAATTTACAAAGGCGGGTGCGAACCCACGCAGTATTGGTGATAGGCTTGTATAAGTTGTTAGATCCAACGACCTAACTCATTGAGTTATCCGGGCCCCTAATAGCACCGGTAGTCACCACCTAGTCTAAAAGTTTAACTAGACAATGGCATATGTTTATCTAGAGGAGGGCATATGTTTATCTAGACAAGGTCATATGTTTATCTAGACAAGGTCATATGTTTATCTAGACAAGGTCATATGTTTATCTAGACAAGGTCATATGTTTATCATAGACTATATTGATCCTCATTTTCAATGAAAAACGTACATTATCTACGGATATTCATTCGGCATAACTAAAAAAAAACAACAAAAAAAAACGATTGGAAGTCATTTATCTCAAAATAAACAAAATACTAAAGTGTCTCGTTCTATTTTTCTAGCTTCAAAATAATTACATTTTCAATCTCCATACAAAACGAGAAAACAATAACACGAAATACAATTAAAAGAAGGGTCATTTTATATAGATTTATACTATCAATAACAACATTAATGGTCTTTTAATTAGCTGACTGAAATCATTGATCACCTTAATTGGTAATATGTATGGGAGGTATGGAGTCTAATGGTTACGGATGCTATTCATCCATTATGAAAAGAAAGTGTAAACAGTGATGGTCAACAATTCTACCAATATCAACAAAAACGAACAATCACCTCTAAAGAGTGATGGTCAACAATTCCATCAATATCAACAAAAACGCACAATCATCTCTGACCAGTGATGGTCAACAATTCCACTAATATCAACAAAAACGAACAATCACCTCTAACCAGTGATGGTCAACAATCACCTCTAACCAGTGATGGTCAACAATCACCTCTAACCAGTGATGGTCAACAATCACCTCTCTTCTCAAATCATTGAACATAGCAAAAACCCACGACATATGACGTTGGAAATCAATGTCCAGGCTTGGGACAGGCACAAAATATGGCGGGGTTATACCGGTTAGTTCGATATCAACCCTTCCCTCTTGACAATTGAATCTCCAAGGGCAATACGGATATATTCAAACAGTAAGAAAAGCCATGCACATATTCAACGATGTTTATCGAAGACATTTAACGAGGACAACATCATGTCAAAACACTATAAAGGTGTAATTGTGTAATACACTGAATGGTCAAGGAAGTTGTCTCGTCCTTTGAAATGTTTCGATATCAGACTGGTTCCGTGACTATATATATGTCATGAATATTCATATAAATATACATACGGGTACATCTTTGTCATAAGCAGAAAACTAGTCGGCTACTCGTAACCCGTCAGATCTTTATCTTTACCGAAATTGAGTTTCTTGTCGTCCTATGGAGACCGTCATTTAAAACATGGATTCGGCTGTTACCTGACCCCTCTAACAACAAATAAATCCGAGAGGTCACGAGTACCAGACTAGCAGAAACTAGCTTATTTTGGTATGAGATTTAATCTTGTCATGTCGAAGTCGAAAATATTAATTGTTTTCCTTGGAATTTACCTGGAGTTCTGAATTATTCCGAATGAATAAAACAATTCTAACAACTAATACGAACAGACCATATTACTTCGTGTTATTCAAGGGTAAGACTTTGACCACTTCTCGCGATAACGAGATTCTACTTTAATGTAGCAACATTCTTTGGATTGATAATCAATATTAGACCTCCCTAAAACAATATAGAGTGGTCGATTACTCGAAACTCTTCTGATGTTTCGGCAGTCATAACTAACCTATGACAGAGCAGCGGAATCACCAGAGGTTGACCGAGTAGGAATTAATGCTTTTAACATATTTGATACTCCTTGGGACATTATGTCAGTGACTGATAATACTCGGATTACTTTTATTTTCATGAAAACTATAGAGAAAACAAATCGCTTCTTAAGACATTACCTGTTAAGAAACATAAACTTATATCATTTTTTTTCTCTCAATACGTTAGCCAGTCTAGCAACGGTGCACTCGAGACATTGATCATTAAGTACAGTCTCTCAAATCACCTAATTAAAATTAATCATTCACTGTCACATTACCATCCTTTACTGATGATGTCCATGGCAGATATGTTGTTAACGAGAAAATTGTGAACGATATATATTATTTTCTAAAGACTTAAACACTCTTACATGGTACTTATGACACAGTTCAGTGTTGATACTTTGTCTGGGATTTTTAAAAATAAAACGTGTCCAATCTACGCAGTGCATTTTTGTCATTGAAATTATGTATACAGGATCATGGACACTTATGTTAGACCATTTGGTAAGAACGATTCTTTCCAAATACAATTAAAATGTCCGTCACCCCACTGTTGGCTATGTAAATATTTTGACCCCAGGGTTAGAACGCCATGTACTATGGTGTATTTATTTGTAAAAGGAGTATTAAATCTGTTTCTTTATATTTCCCCAATCATTGAAGCAATCAAAACACGCCTCCATCGCCCCTCCCCACCCCTAGCGTAATTAAGTACCTACATGTTTCATAGTTAGCAAATTCAAATCTTGTAGCCGCCACGATATGGCTGAAACACTGTTAACGTTGGCGTTAAACACCAATCTAGTTGAGGACATTAATCAATACATTTTGTTTACGCCAGGATACAGTTGAAATAATGTTAAATTGGGCGTTAAACACAAATCAACCAACCAATCAATCAATCAAATCTAGTACATACATTTCACACCGGCCGCAATGTTAAATCTCAGTAAGGATGCACTTGACTAGTTTTTCGTGAAAATAGGGACACGAGGGAGAAATCAATGCCATATTTAAGTTGCCTCGAATCAATGGGGTAATATAACTTCGATTCGACGAAACGGGGAGTTTTAGCTGATGTTTGTAAAGGAATTAACCAGTTTCATTTCGAAAATCCCGCTTCTCTAATGTTTGGATGGTTGGTTTATGGTGTTTAACGCCACTTTCCATATTTCAGTTATTTCGTGGAGGTCAGTTTTTTTGGTGCAGGAAACAAGAGAAAACCACAGACCAGTCGCAAGTCACTGACAAACTTTATCACATAATGTTGTATAGAGTACACCTCGCCATGAACGGGGTTTGATGATATGTATGCTTCACTAATGAAACAAATTAATTTTCTTTAAACTATTTTTTCTGCAATATAATGAAAAACAAAAAATACCACACTGTCGGAACAGTTCTAAAATCTAATAGAAAAACAAAAAATACCACACTGTCGTAACCGTTCTAAAATCTAATAAAAAAAATACCACACTGTAGGAACAGTTCCAAAATCTAATAGAAAAACCTGTGAAACATAGACCAAATCGATACCCCTAGCACACATACATGACCGATCATTTTACCACCTTGGTGCAGGTACTTCAATAAAAAGTGGCGGGGTTAAACTAGTTTTATGGGCCCATACCCCGCCCCCCCCTTATTGAAACGATGCCGTCATGCAAGTCCTTTCTACATGCGAGTAAAATGTCAATCCTTACATATAACTCGGGGAGCGTTTTATAGAACGTCGAGTTCTAATATCGATCTGTTTTTTGTTAGCATTTTTTTTCTCTCGATTATTTCCTGTCTTCATCGTTGTAAACATTTGACCTAGGGTTGAAATTATGATATTGTATTTGTATTTTTACGCCACGTGATATATATTGTACATACACCACAAGCTGTTGCCAAAAATATTGAATTTTGTCAATTATTACCAGGAAAAAAAGTTTACATTATAAAACTGGATTAAATTATAAATTCATGAAAAACAGTGTTGAATTTGCCTTAAAGCACTGCAATTTAGAAATTTGCATCTGACACTTAATTTTCGCATCATAATGATCTGCATTTTCTGAACCCTTTCGGTCAAATATTGAAATATATATAGGTTGATTGGTTGTATTGTCTTGTATCTAGAGACTGACCAGATCACATCACATCTGGAACTCCGGTAGCGGCGGAGACAAATTAACATCGTTTGACGTATTACATTCTTTAATTGAATAGACAACTTATTGTTTTACAGTCCGTTCTGGATTTGTCAGCAAAGGAAAGAGCATGGGGATTATATTAGGATTATTCACTCCAGAACTTTCTACTTTCCAGAAAAAGAAACTGCTGCACGAATTTCACGTATTTTTCGGTAAGTAAGAAACAATTTTAGTATTGTAGACATGCTGTAGAGAGTACATTCATGTATTATCAGACATGACATTCTAAACATAACAAGTTTAAAACCATTGCTATTCTTACACAGATGATTCGATCTTTTTGTGGTTTTTTTAATCGACAATAATATTTGTCAAGGATATGTGCATATATCATGGGTGATTTGCTACGTCACACGCACGGATACTTGAACATCGCCTCGAGGTAGGTTTATGCAGTTGTACAATTTAAAAAAAGGAAAACTAACAAAACCAAGTAGTTCACCGAAGGGCCCACATATCAGACTTCATTATTAGCATACATTAATTGCGTGGAAACCCGTCGGTTTTGCAAACACTTCTGTACAGTAGCATGGGTTTTGTGTGAACGGTATCCTTGCCCTGAATTTTAACTGTACAGAAGTGTTTGCAAAACTGATGGGTTTCCACGCAATGAATGTATGCTAACAATGAAGTCTGATATGTGGGCCCTTCGGTGAACTACTTGGTTTTGTTAGTTTTCCTTTTTTTCTTTTAAATTGTACAACTGCATAAACCTACCTCGAGGCTATGTTCAAGCATCCGTGCGTGTGACGTAGCAAACCACCCGTGATATATGTACTAACGTAATTTACAGTTTTGATAGCTGAAAATATTATAATGGTGGTATGTCGTTTTAAACATGAAAAGCAAACATATGGATAAGGTGAGAATGTGTTTGTCCTGAAACAGGTAATGATCGTCCACTTCTAACCAGCTCACTACAATCTGCTGCAGGTTCTTTATTACGTGCATGGATTGTCGCATTCAATATACACGAGATACTACATTAAGTTCCGTTCAAAGAGCGAGTTTATACGGTCATGTTACTATTCTGGGTTGGTTAGTATGAATTTAAGGATGCGGAACGCCAGCGTTGTAAATGATATTTCAGTTTCTGGTGCATCTTGATGAGCCATTTTATTATGGCTGGGAGAATCAAGATTAACAGGGTGATGCAACGGACCTGCCGCTAGTCACTTGCAATCTTTATCTAAAACTGTTGTATCGAGTACATCTCGCCACGGGTATGATGATTTCGTTGTACCGGCTAAACAACCGACCACATTCGTCACAACTCGGCATATTCCGTTCTGGACGAAGAACATCGGACTAATCCGAGTTTTGACGAATGTCATCGCTGACATATTTAATCACATAAGATTGTATTCGGTACACATCGCCGCCACGACCAGTCTTGAGTCGAACTCACAAACACTGATTGTTTATAGGTACATTTTTGTAGATCAAAACCCCATTATCTGCCTGGTTGCAGCTACGGAAGACACTCATTATGTATGTTTGTCTCGATCAATCGAAAAACACAAATTAATTTTCTGCGAGTCTGTATTTTGTTTTTATATTACATGACCTTATGTACCTGAAAGCATTATATATATACTATACAAGTCGATACGATCTATACATAGAAATGAGTCAGTTTGTCAACACTGAATGTAGTAACAGATGTACAATATATCTACATTGTTTGTAATTAAGCATAAGTCAATAAACATGGATAAATCAGTCCCTGAAATACTTTTGAGGTGTTAAATATGATGTGATATTGACCAGCAGACACACTAATATTGCTTGCAGCACGCAGATGGGTTTCCCTAATGATGTGATATTGACCAGACACGCTAATATTAACCGCAGCATGCAGCTGCGTTTCCCTAATGATGTGATATTGTCCAGACACATTAATATTGACCGCCATGCCCAACTGGGTTGCACTAATGATGTGATATTGACCAGACACATTAATATTGACCTCAGCACGTAGCTGGGTTTCTCTAATGGTGTGATATTGACCAGACACACTAATATCGACCGCAATACGCAGCTGGGTATCTCTAATGATGTGATATTGACCAGAAGCATTAATATTGACCGCAGAACGCAGCTGGGTTTCCCTAATGATGTGATATTGACCAGACACACCAATGATGACCGCAGCTAACGCGCATCTGGGTATCTCCAATGATGTGATATTGACCAGACACACTAATATTGTTCACAGCATGCAACTGTGTTTCCCCAATGACGTGATATTAACCAAACACAATAATATTGATAACATCATGCATCAGGGTTTCCCTAATTATGTGATGTTGACCAGAAAATTTAATGTTGACCGCAGCATGCAGCTGGTTTCCGTAATGATGTGATATTGATCATACACATTAATATTGACCGCAACACGCAGCTGTATTTCTCTAATGATATGATATTGACCAGACACACTCATATTGACCGCAGTATGCACCTGGGTTTCCCTAATGATGTGATATTGACCAGACAAATTAATGATGACCGCAGCACGCAGCTGGGTTTCCATAATGATGTGATATTGGCAAGACACACTAATATTGACCGCAGCACGCAACTGTGTTTCCCTAATGATATGATATTGACCAGACACACTCATATTGACAGCAGCACGCAGCTGGGTTTCCCTAATGATGTGATATTGACCAGACACACTAATATTGACCGCACACGCAGCTGGGTTTCCCTAATGATGTGATATTGACCAGACACACTAATATTGACCACAGGATGCAACTGGGTTTCCTTATTTTTACACCATAGAGGCGAGGCGGATCGTAACCCTTGGCTAGCAAAGATGACACAATCTTTAAGTAAAACTCTGATGTAACCTTTAATAGCGTCATTCTGGTCATCTTATTTATTGCCATTTATTTGATATATGTATTCTCAAAGAATTTTATGGTCTATTTGATATAAAAATGTCCTGCAAAGCATGACTTTCAGTTCCATCTTTTTATTACATGTATTGTAATATTACTACGCCGACTTGTAAAAGTCAGAATGGTTAATTCTACTAGTGCAAATTAAAATTAACCAATAAAATGTCAAGAATCGTTATATATAGCTCAATTACATTAAAGTAATCAAATGAAGAATAATGGAGAAAATTCATAGATTCTGTTCTTAAACGTAATATGTCACACAAAAAAAACATTTTCGTCAGGAAAAATGGGGGTCTTGAGGTTTTGACGATTTCAGATAGATCAAGTCTTTGAATGTCATTTTTTGTGTACAATTCTCAAGTAAACATCAAGAAGTAGGATTGGGATCCAGTTAATCGATTTAACATCCCCACATCTTTGTGCCTGTCCCAAGCAAGGGCCAACATTTTCAACGTCAAATCTCGTAGTAATTTTTGTATTCAGTGAGTGGTGATTGTTTTATTGATATAGGTGGAATTGTTGACCATCACTGTTTAAATTTTCTTTTAATAATGGAAATATCAAAAAGTTTTATTTGATTTTTTTGTCTTCTCATATAGTTGTATGGAGAAGTAAAAACATTATTTAATACAAAATTTTAGGTGCTACTCCGTATTTGTTTGTTAATTATGGACAATTTGGTATTCTGAATTTAACGAAGCTTCCACAGAATGATACATTTAATAGAATTTAGCGTTAAAGTGATGAAGTTATTGATGGAATATTGTAATTTTTCCTCGTTTTTCGTTGGATATTTAACACTTAATTTCATAATATGCAAATATAATAAATTTGTACACGCTCAATAGGAATCTTCATTCATTTATCAAATTAAATACATGACACATAGAACACTTCGGTTTGATAATGACTTAAAAACTCTTTCAGTGAAAATAAAAGTATCAGCGGGAATTGTGTGCAACATTGCCAACCATAACAACACGAACCACGACTGGATACGTCACATCCGGCGCGTGCCCTTAAAACATAAAACAAACGAAAAGGAATCGGCTGACGATCGTTTGTTGTTAAATCAGACAATACTGTTTTCTTAATAACCATTTACAACTTCTAATGTATAAGTCTCAGAAGCTTACATAGGCTTCCCCTTTCGGGTGCTTGTGTTCTTAGAGACCTCCGGACTAAAAAAAATATGTGTGCTTCCCCAATATAAAATCTTACATCTACCACTAATGAAAGCGATATGGCCTCTTGTTTTGTTGTTGTTTAAAATTCATTGAGAAGAGTTAACGATTAGAGCATGAAACAAAATAATATTGAGTTGAAGGTATTTTCGTTATTATATGAAATAAATTGTTTTCAGCCATCTTTTGAAATAAAATCCTTCAGTTTTGTAGAATTATGATGACTACGGTGTTCTTATATTTATATATTATATGTATATAGACAGAGAAATTTTTATAGGGTTGGGTGGGTTTATGGTGTTTCACGCCACTTTCAACAATATTTCAGTTATATTGTGGCGGTCAGTTGTATTGCTGGAGGAAACAGAGTACCCAGAGAAAACCACCGACCTGCCGAAAGTCACGGACAAACTTTATCGCATGTACACGTCACCCTGAGCGGGAGTCGACCTCAAAACATTAGTGGTAATAGGCACCGATGGATTGGTAATTGCAAATCCAACTACCATACGATTACGGCCACGGCGGCCCCTATATATAAATATATATAAATAATATTTGATTATCACAAGGTACGTCTTATTAAATATACATAATAGATACAAAGGAACGTCCTTTTTTCAATAACCAAAATCAATAATTGGTTTTGGAAAGCCACAGAAATGTCTATGTTTCACTACTATGAAAACAGTCTTCGTCCGTACATTTTACGCGGCCAATATTCTAAAAATTGTTCTTACTTTCGCTCTAACCATTTCGCATTCATCTTTGTGTCATTTCGACAGAATATAAATTATACGTACCTTTTAAATTTCAACAGCACAATTTCTCTGCACATTCATGAGTGAATTTGTTATGGTACGTTTTACATTTATTTGTGTTACATTTGATAATAAATTCGTGTAAATTAAAATTTACATCATTACATAATAATCACTTCATTTCAGACTTAAATAAAGATGGCATTTTGGAGTGGAAAGATTTTGACCTGGCAAGAAAGGTAACGTGTTTATGTTTACTTTCTAACGAAACAGTCCGAAAATAATCATAGCAATCCTTGGCTACAGTTATATATATTTAAAACCTATGATAACACGAGAATAAGGCGTCCCTTATACTGGTCACAACGTAAGACATCATGTGCTTTTATTGGTTGATGATGTTGTAACCTCCTGACCTCAAACCAAGATCTCTGACTGGTCAGAGATAAAATGTATCGTGATCCTTGCCGTACATAATAGAACATTTTCTATCCCATAATGTGTATCTTGCAACTTCTAAAAGTTGCATGAAACGGAGTAATATCACTGTTTACACTGTAATTTTTTGTTTAGGATACAAGTATCATGATACTTGCTTTACCGTATAACAGGGACTTTACATACCGCCCTTGTGTTATTTACTATGTAAATATAAGTGTTCATCGGTAGTGTAATGGTGTTCTTGTTCGAATCTAGTGCGGTAGTTCGTGGGTTCGATCCCCAATCGGGTCAAACCATACACTATACAATTGGTATGTTCTGCTTCTCCGCTCAACATAAGCAGCATATAAAGGTCGTCTTAAACTACATATACATATAATTTAATTTGATTTGAATACTGCAATCTGATTGGCTAACCCGTCTGCAGAAACTTTTAGTCATACTCGATTTCCTGGGTTGGTATTGTGACGTCATCAACGTGTTCATCCGCCAACGGCAAATTCAAATAATCACATGAAATAATCGTAATTGAAATCAAGGAAACATTAAATTTTGTTGTGAAAATTAAATTATAAAGAATATTTGAAATTGTTGAACAGGTTATACTTGTATAAAGGATCATAAAGTATAACCTGGTTTGGGTCAGTTTACGATTTTTTACGCCTTGTGGTTTATTAAGCGTAAACTTACCCAAACCAGGTTATATCGTATAACCTGTTCAACAATTTCAAATATTCCATAAAGAAATCATGTGCAATTGTAAATTCAATAAGAATTTGATCACCCATTTATTTAATTGATTGCACCCATAAATCTAAACATGTCATAAATATTAAATTGATTTAAAGCTTATTTCTATAAATATTTCATCTATTATGTATCCTGTGTCAATATGAACTTCAAAATAAAAGATTTATTAAGCCTTGGTTTTTTGATTAATTGAATAATATTGAACGCTTGTAATAGAATAGCATCTTGACTTAATAGACATCCTTAGAATGTAAATTGATGCTAGATATTTTATGAGAATTTTAGGTTCAGACTGTATAAATATCTCAGCAGAAAATGTCCCGATTATTTTTCGACCTGTGTTAATTTAAAATTTATTTATCAACTGTCTTAATACATTTCTAAAGATTTATGATACACAAATAAGGATAATAATTAATAAAAAAAAAAAATAATAATTGTTGCTTTTCGTTATAGAGAGTTGTCCTTTATCAAGGTCTAACTACATCGGTGGTGTACTGGTCAGTGTGGTCGCCTCAAGTGTGGTAGATCTTGGGTTCGAGCCCCGATCCGGTCAAACCAAAGACCATGAAATTGGACTTTGGTGTTTCTCTGCTAAACACGTGGTATTATAGATGATGACCTTTCACTAAATAATCATCAAGTTTTAGTGACGGATTCGACAAAAAAAGAGTAGATTTGTAAATCTGATTACAGGCATAGCTTTAGGGGAGATTGATAGATGTACCCCACCCCCCCTTTTTTTTATCAATAAGACTAGCTTTGAATCGTCCTGCATTCCATTTATTAGAAGTTACAATATTTAGCCATTGTGTACCGTTAGGTCATAATAATTATAATCGATTCCGACAATTCTATGGAATTGGTCGACGAAATATGAGATCTTTGAGGTGTATTCTATTAACTTGTAAATCCGAAATTACTTTCCGATTAAATTGTTTCGGAAATTCCTCATCCATAATTAATTGATTTCAGGACGTCAACAAGAAATTAATGAGTTTTTGTTCAATAACATTATAAGAGACATTCCCACAGACAGATGAAATACTTCTGTCAACATTCTGAAATGAAATGTTATCTAGAGAAAATCGAAAGTAAATATGTCCAGACGTCAAGACATGACGCGGTCACCTCCCTTTGTATATCTTATTATATTAATACCGTCATGTCTGATTGAAAAAATATATACATTTGCCTTTTATTTAATAAACGTGACACGCATCAGCTTAAGCTTCATTTCAGTGATGAAAACTAGGTTAAAATTACATAACGTGAAAGTGGTACGACCACTTCAGCTATAAATGTATATTGGTTTACCCTATGGAAGTTAGATTTACAACTACATGCGCAATCATTGCCTATCACAATTAATGTTTTGAGTTCGAATCCCGCTAATGGCAATGTGTACTCAATACAACAGTATGTAATAAAGTGCGACAGGTCGGTTGTTTTCTCCCAGAAGTATTGTTTCCTCCACCAATAAAACTGACCGCCATGATATAACTATAAATACTATGAAAAGTGGCGGTAAACGCCATAACCCTTACCTTATTCATGTATCGATGCTATGTATTTGGACATTTTGGTCAAATTATTAGAATGGAATATTTGTCGCTGTACAATAAACACTTAATCCTTAGAGATCAGTTTGAAAATGAGTGAGCGATTGTTGCTTAACGATAAATGAGCAACATTTCAGACATGCTATGGCGAGAACATTCAATGAGAAGATAATGATGAACCTTATCTTCTCATCGAATGTTCTCGCTATTTGATGTCGACTTTTAGATTGTCAATGAAACAACAGTCCACGGGTAAACATGTAGTTCCATTCGGACACATTATCCCGATTCCGAACCTACCGGTCTTTACCCTTTCCCTTGACGATACGCACTTAGCGGATAAGCCAATTTGATATTCTTTGGTTTTAATCGAACGGGATTCGGACCCACGATCTACAACATTAGAGGCGAGAACACTAACAGTTACACCATCGATGCGGTTATGTAGAAAATAAAGAGTTGCATCTTCAAATCGATGATCGGATATTCTTGATGAATAGGAACCATTCCAGGGGCGGATTCAGAGGGGGGGCACCCGGCGCCCCCTCCTAAAATCGTGATTTTTCACACGAAATACCCCAAACATTTTATTTTAAGTGCGCTCCCTCCCCTAACTTCAAATCCTGTGGCCGATTTCACAAAAAGTCGTAAGTCTAAAATCAGTCGTAAGTGTGAATTTCAACCAATCAAAAGCTTGGAAATCACACTTACGATAACACTTGCGATTAATCTTAGACTTACGACTTTTTGTGAAATCGACCCCTTGATCCGCCCCTTCATTCCCATTTAGAACCATAGCCTTCACAACACAAAAGAGAAGACAACAATCGAGGCTAACCGTTTAATGTTAACACGGTCTTCTCTTCTTCCAGAAATATCTTCTTCTAACAGTCAAACAGATCGATACAATGTGTGTGTTTTCATGTATTTTTGTTTCATTTTTATGATTAAATATACACCTTTAAGGGTGTTTAAAATTTGATTTGTTATATATTTAATAGAAAATATGTGATTTGAGTGGTTGGAAAGCTGGTACAGAAAAATTTCAACAGACAAACGAACTATTTATAACAATATGGCGGAGATTACAAGACGAAGGAGACGAAAATAACGACGGGAAGATCAGTACAGATGAATGGGTATGTATTATGTATGAGTATACATTGTACAAGTGGAATACCGGTATATATGTCCCATCACGAGTCTCATGAGTGCTAAAAGGGGAAGGGCGACATTGGTCTATTCATTGTCATGATAGGGACTGACTTGGAAGGTCACATAATACAGGTATTACTGTATTATGTATATCAGTATATAAAGAAGAATTAGGTAAATAAATAAAACTATTAACATTTAAATATTTACTGACCATAAAGTTTATACCAAACATATTTATGATGATTGTCCACCAACGATATCAGTAGAGGTTGCTTTATCAACAAGAATTTTGAAATAAGACTACCTCATCCTCAGTTGTCAAGGTTATTATATATGTATCTAGTATCTACATAAACAAAAGCAATGGACAGATTAGTATGGGAATTACAGGGTCACTGAAATGATAATATAAGTGGTGACCGCTCGAAATTGCGATGGTTCAATGGTTCGAATGTTCAATGGTCGAAAGTTTCAAAGGTATGAAGTGTCCATAATCCGTATGTCTATTTCGCACTGGAAATTAAAAACGAAAGTGTTTTATTATGCTGATTTTCACCAATGCTCGATATGTTTGCTGGATATGCAAGTTTGGCCTAAAAATATTTGGGAATTATTTGTTTTGGGTTCTTAGATAGTAGAACTCGCCATCCATTGAAGATTGCTGCCTTTGGTTAAGAATATTATATACATTTTCTTTAAATGGCAAAAAACTGTTACATTTTAAACCAGAATTAGCTGAAATTTAATTTGCAGTTGCATGTAATGAGTGATATTTGTTTCTGATATTTACAAAAAACATATGCACGTAGAAAAAAATAACCAAACATATATTTAAATGACATATATTTTAGATAGAATCTTTTATGTTTTACAGACTATATGCTATGAATTTGTTGTACATAATTGTTTTATATAATATAGACGCGCCACTACTTTTACCCTGGTGGTAGGCGCCCCCGTTGTAAAGGGGTAGTTCTAAATAATATATATATATATATATATATAAGGCTAAAAAAAATTATCTCAAAATATGAGCTTACAAATCCTAAAATAGCTAGGTGATGAATTTCATCGTTCTGAGAATTTGTTTTATATTTGACCTGTTTTTACTGTTGTTTTGTCGACATGTTGAATATATTCTAGTCATTTGTTTTCTTCCAACTAAATAATACTATTTTATACCTCACGGGGCCGTCGTGGCCGTGATCGTATGGTAGCGGGATTTACAACTACCTATGCAATCATTGCCTATCACCACTGATGTGAGTTCGAATTTCGATCAGGGCGAGGTGTACAACATTATGTGATAAAGTTTGTCAGTAACTTGCGACAAGTCTGGTTTTCTCCGGGACCTCCGGTTTCCTCCACCAATAAAACTGACCGCACCACGATGTAACTGAAATATTGTTGAAAGTGGCGTTAAACACCATCAAACAAATAAACAAACACGAACCTCCAGCTATCAGATTATCGATACGTTTCCAAATAGATGAGGAATGCCCTTTACGACCAAGGGTGCAACACACTTTATTCACTACCGCTAGGCGCTGGCGTCTTATGGACATGCAATTTTTGTCGTGATTCGCCAAACCCTTTTTTAGCTACGGTTAGCATATAATTGTGAAGAAAATTATATTGTTGCCGTTATTTTAAGCACATACAATGTATTTATTTTTAATCGTTTACATGATACCCCATTCATATCGTCATAGAACACATGCGATGTGCTAAATAAATTGACAAATAAATGTGATTGAGCACAGAAAGAAAACAAGGGCGAAAACGAATAGACGTAACACGCATTATACAACTGTGATACCTCTTGATCGATACTATAATTAAAGGGAGATTATCACTGTCAACAAATTTGACAATCATAATCATGTTCGAGTTATCTCCCATGGATTAAATTTTTTCTTCTACTTTCAGCTGAAAATGTGGGAAAAATTTAACGAGCAGTGTATCAAAGAATCAAAGAAAGAAGACGCACCACCACCGGAACGTAAATTACCACAATGGCTGGACCAGTATATAGAATATAAATTTAACTTGTATGACAGAACAGGTGTGTAATTTGAGTAAAACCCTAGGATATCCCCTGAACTATGTTGTTTTTTTTTATTTGCATTTCCGTGGGACATTTATAGCCAATACAGCGTTATTAATGTTTCCTGGACAGTTGATGATGTGTTGTCTTCTGATTTTTACCCAGAAATTTAAATACATATTGTCACGTGTATTTTTCCTGGAAATCTATGCATTGATTTGTGAAATTGATAGCTATGTTGACTTATGCATCTTTCTCGGAATTTTAGATAACAGTTAATTTAACTGGGAATTTCCAATAAGTAATTGTTTTACCTATCATTACCTGTATAATTTTATGTATGTTTAAATCTAACACAATGTACAGTTACGTTAAAAATTTCCAACTCAATAGATGAAAAACAATTCTATAAAATTATGGAAGTTATACAATGTGCATGGCATGTAACTTTTGGCTTTTTGATCTTGAAGGGCTGCTTTAATAGTAAGGAGGCGCCGCCGTGGTCGTGATCGAAGGTAGTTGGATTTAAGACTTCCTATGCAATCAGTGCTATCACCACTGAAATTGTGAATTCGAATCCCACCCATCGCGAGGTGTACTCGATACAACATTATGTGACAAAGTTTGTCAGTGACTTGCAACTGTTAACAGGTCGGTGGCTTTCTCGGGGTACTCCGGTTTCCCCCACCTATACAATTCACCTCCATGATATAACTGAAATATTGTTGAGAGTGGCGTTAAACACCATACCCCACCTGGAATAGATGCATTTTAATCTGTCTATTCAATAAGTGTCAATCAATAAGTTGTGAGTCTCTTTTTACCAACTTGGCGAGGTGTACTCAATACAACTTTATGTGATCAAGTTGTTCAGTGACTTGCGCCAGCTCATGTGTGCAGGTTAGTGGTTTGCATCTGGCACTTCCTGTTTCCTTCATTATATAAAAAGATCGCCACATTAAAACTCAAATAAAATTCAAAGTGATGTTAAATAGTCTACCCACAATCAATGACCATTCCTTTTTGTGTTGTATTTCAAAACATATCAATCAATCAATCAATCAATCAATCAATCAATCAATCAATCAAGCAAGCAAGCAAGCAAGCAAGCAAGCAAGGAAGCAATCAATCAATCAATCAATCAATCAATCAATCAATCAATCAATCAATCAATCAATCAATCAATCAATCAATCAAAACATAAAATATACTTTTAAGCTATGGTAATATTTTAATTGAAGGATACTATGTAATTGAAATGTAATTTGTTCTTACATTTCTACAATATTTACTGTTTTAGCTGATGGGCGAGTTGATGCCGAGGAGTTTGAATATGTTTTATCAGACTTTGGAGTTCCACCAAAAGATTCAAGATGTGCATTCTTAATGTTTTCCTGCGTAAGTTTCTTTAAATTTCTTATTGTTTTCCTGCATTATTACCTTTGAATTAATTAATGTTTTCATGGGTAAATTCTTAATAAAATTCTTAGCGTTTTCATTTAGTAAATCTATTTAATTTTTTTTAATGTTTTCATGTGTGAATCTCATCACCAGATTTCTATAGTCTGTAGTTTTTGAATACATTTTAAATTGTGTTCTCCATGAATCTATTTACCAAACATGTCAGAAAAGTTTTGACCTTAGACTATCAGATTGTGTGGATAATGTCAGGCAAAATATATAACCCTCTATTACTTACATAACTAATAATTAGTATATATGTAGCCCAGTAGCAGCAGATCTTGTTTGTAAGAATCAAAGCTCATCTGCCTAACTAAATTGTTTTTTTAATGTTTATTGAAGATATGGGAATGTGTCTGTATTTTCTAGAAATAGAAGTCAGTATGTATATTTCTTTCCCAGAAAAGAAATATCATTAGGTTTATACTTCTGGGGAAAATATATCAATAGGTACATTTATATATTTTTAAAATACAATATGCATATAGATAAGAAGTGTCATTAAAGTCCAAGCTGCACACATTTACAACATTCATACAAATAAAATGTGGAATACAATCTTGAAGATACCAAAAGTGTTATCAAAAGTGGTAAATCTAAGAAGGATCAACACAATACTACAGGGAAAACAAAAGATTGAGCTCCGAACACATGTGCTCCAGGGGGGGGGGGGGGGGGGGGG
>MJUT01042320.1:138704-156157 GCA_002080005.1 Gigantidas platifrons | reverse complement strand
CAACGATTCACATAATTTAAGGTTAAAAGCTTATTTAGTAATTAGTTTGGTTATAATTTATGTGAAAATGATAATATCAGTAAATACATTTTAGAGAAGTAGAAATATTTTGTAAAAAATGTTGTTGTACCTATTTGCTAAAAAACCAAAAGTATGGGACAAAAAACACTTTTTTCCAAAAAAATCTAAAAGAGGCTACAAACGATTATTTTTGATATGTTGTAGACAAGTGTCTATTGAACGGATACAAACAAGCCTCATTCACCAACCACCCTGTTCACAGGAGATAATAGATAATGAAAATCCTGATTTTTTGCGTTTTTTTGAAGATGTGAAATGAGGCTGTTTGGTTGCCATGGTAACAGTAATTGGCAAACTTGTACTTTCTGTTCATATGCCTTAATTTTTAGAAGAAGTCTTCAACATCACTAGTATGTAATTATATTATGAATTTTTTAAATATATTTTGAGAAATCTGAGTGGCAAAAATGCAAATTTAGTGATTTTAAGACTAAAATAAAAGGGGTTTTATGATGTAGTTGTTACCATAGCAACCAAAGTCAATACATGTGTTCTTTTATTATTTTTATGAGTTTTCCATCAAAATGCAACATATGAACCATATAAACTCCAATTTTGCAACTATCAATAAATCACCCACTGCATGATCCTTAGGTGGAGTCATACTTAAAATGTCATCCATGGCATGGATTTTTTAAATATTTTTTTCCCAGTTTTGTTTGTTTGTTTTTATTTTCCTTTTTGTTTTATTTTACCACTTACATAGTCCTAATTCATATGTAAAAATATTAAAAATACTAAATATTTTGCGTCTTTTATTTTCATTTTTGAATGCCCCTTTCCGTACCTATGACGTTCTTTCTACGATGACGTCAACATATGCGTCACGTTATATTTCATGTGTCTCATGAAGGAAACGGGTTTGCAATAATTTTAAAATGTTAACGTCTAACAAAAAGTTGGTGTTGTTCCGTTACTTCGAAAGTGTTCAAGGCGCAACGTTTAACACACCTTAGCTTGTTTATTGCACATGATTTTCAAGTTTGTTATGGTACAACCGTGGAACATAGGTCAGGATTGGGAGTTTGCTGAATCGATCTGGTGCTTTGTGACGGAATTAACTGTAGTAATATATTTTTGTTCATGCAGCCGTTTTGAGTGTAAAAACAGCATTTAATATTGGGTAAATATATATTTATTATTCAATATTATGCTATTGAATAAGTGAATCGTGAATATTTTTGTCGGCCATGTTGTTATTCTATTGTTTTTTGGAAGGCTGAAATATATGTTTTCCGAATATATGCTGACATTCATGGTTGAACAACCAATGAAAATTTGTGTAACAAACTAAATCCGTAATATACATATATATAGCGTTATTTAATTTGGAAATGTAGAAAAGGTACATCTGAACTTGAAAGCATTGTAAATATGGAGTATACAGGGGTAATTGTCAACTTTTTCCATTTCTGATATAATATTGGCATTAAAATACAACTTGTGAATATATAAACATTTGGAGTGCATATCTTTGAGAACACGGAGAAAATCACCGACCTGACGCAAATCACTGACAAAATTTATTATCACATAATGCTGTATCGAGTACACCTCGCCTGAACGATGATTGATTGATTGATTTTTGGCGTTGAACGCCACTTTCATCCGTATTTAAGCTATATTGTGGCGACCAGTTTTAGTCTTAGAGAGAACCACCGACCATGGGCAAGCAACTGGTAAACTTTATCACTGGCTGCTACGAGTCGAGTGCACCCTTTTTTGTAATTTACAAAGCCGGTAGCGAACCCATGCCGTATTGGTTATACGCTTGTAATAATACAGCTACCTAACTCATTGAGCCACCTGGGCACTCGCCTGAACGAGATTCAAACAGATAACTGTAGTGGTGATAGGCACGAATTACATCTGTAGTTGTAAATCCAACTACCATCCGATCACTACTACGACGGTCCCTTTTCTGTCGAATGGCAATTTTGCACAAACAGTTTTATTATGTCTTTCTTTTAATGTTAAAAAAAGGGGGGGGGGTGGTGGTTATGGTGTTTTAACGTCGCTTTCAACAATATTACAGTTCTACCGTAGCGGTTTTTAAGCAAAAGATCCCAATGTATAATATGTTTACCAGGTGCTATTTCATTTTTACATTTGTTTGTATATTAAGATAAATTTGTACTTTTCTTTTTACCAAATTGCAAGTCGAACACACCCTTTATAAGTGTTATAATGTACCGTTTTATTTTTATTTTGTTACAATTTTATGCTAGAACAGCAACATACATGTTTCGACCCTATATACTATTATTATC
Source organism: Gigantidas platifrons (assembly GCA_002080005.1). Lineage (NCBI taxonomy): Eukaryota > Metazoa > Mollusca > Bivalvia > Mytilida > Modiolidae > Gigantidas > Gigantidas platifrons. Next base: position 153,806 of record MJUT01042320.1, on the reverse strand, counting down.
CAGAGTATGTATGGATATGGAGACGAACAAATTAATTTAAGGAAAAAGAGATGAAATAATAAAGACATTTTATTGCAATAAATATATAAAAAAAAGTAAAAAAAGGGGGTGGTAATTCCGTGCCACGAGATGCTGTGATCTGTGAAAGACAAATGCACGTCCATTACATACACTAGTACTCTCGTACATCGCATTCATTTGTCTTGTATATGGAACGCATTTGAAAGGTCTGGTTTAATAACAAACGTAATTTAGTGCATGCGAAGCATTTCTGGAATAACTTTCATCAGGTACGCTAAAAATTACAAGATTGAAAAGTCAAAAAAGTAAAAGGTTTATGGAGCAGAAACAGCAATGGTCAATATTGGCTAAAATCACCTATGCTGGAATGAGAAGAACTTTAACTATGACATTTTTTTATTAGCGCAATTATTTTAAAATAAATGTTTCCATGTTGTGAAAAATACAGGAAACGCACAATTTCTAATCTAGGAGTAAAATGAATCCACGCATGGTATTTTACTGTCTACGTACTCATTGATTACATTGTTACTGTGGGGTATTTTTTGTATATCTAATCAATAAATACTGCATTGTTTGTATTGTTGATTTTCTATGAGATAAGCGTTTTTATGCTACAAAGATTAATCTTTTATCTTTTATATAAGAACGTGGTTTCCATGCTCACTTCCGGTGTGAGGCTCGATTGCCTCATTGTATTACTGATCCAGCGAGAATTGCTGTATATAGTAGATTAACACCTGTGAGTGGATACAATATATGTTCGTAGTTAATCAGTGTCTGATTTGTATTTTAAGATGTCCTAAAACGATGAATGGTAATAAAAAGATTGGCATGTCTACTTTACAAAAAAATACGGAAGGTTACATAAGATCAACACTTTACAAATTGTTCTTGCGCAATCATTGTCATCAATACGTTTTATTTTACACCATGTCAACACGTCAGCCCAAGGCATGTGTAATTGAAAAAGAAAGAATCGGACAATTATCAGACTCCGGCATTTTGTAGTGTTCCGTTGATATGAAATATTTTAAAAGCAAATGTGGCCTTTTTGTGTTTGTGCTGCTGTCTCTATTTATTCAATCAAGTTCTCAAAGACATCGACAGGTATATATAATTTTAATTAATATGTACTTTTAGCTATTATTAATTGTATGTTGAAGGTTAAGAATATATAGTATATATTATTTTTTGTTGATACTTTTTTTTGGAAATAACAATTATTGGGATCAAAACATCGTTCGACATTAAACATTCTAATTGCGAAGTATTTTCCAGAACAAAATTAAGCACTCGCTTAAAACGCATATATATTTTATTTATAACGTCAAAGCATATGCGACTGTGTGTCTAACATATATTTTTTTATATTTATAAAGAATTCGATATTTATTTCGAATTGCTTCATTTTCCCACTTTTAATCTTAACATAAGATTAGATGTGGTAAAAAGGAATGAATCGGAAATGGAATTCAGACATACTATTATATGGAATTGTTGCATTCTGTTCTTAATTTATAAATATACTGAACTATATCGTTGGTGTAATGGTTAGCGTGTTCGCCTCAAGTGCGGTAGATTGAGGATTCGGGACCGAGGGGGGTCAAAACAAAGACTATAAAATTGGTATGGTTGCGTCTCCGCTAAGCATGCGACATTAAGGAGAAAGATCAAAGACTGATTGGCTCGTGAAATTAAAAGAGCGATCATAAAATCTCTTTAAAACTTTACATTAAAAACTGGAAACGACACCTGTATGTTCGAGTAGGGCGACATGTCTATCCGCGGACTGTTGTTTCAGCGAGCTAGCCCGTATAAAAATCCAACTAAGCGTGTTGCTCAAGTACAAATCGGCCTTATCATCATCTTATTGAAAATCAACATCTTCTCACCATGATATACTGTAGCTGAAAAATTGATGAGTTGGCGTTAATAAACAATCACTCACTCAATCACTTACAAATAAAGTGAAAACAAAGCAAAAAAATAACAGGGGTTCAGAATAAGAGGGAAAATCTATACTCCTATAACACACTGTCCTTGCTATGTACAGACACATCAATAGAATGTGGCGGAGTTAAGTCAGTCTTATAGGCACATACATGATCAAATTTAGTTCATAATTTCATCGTTTACATTTTATATAATTTGCAGATCCATTTTTAATTGCATTGATTAATATATGAAAATTATTCTATCTCTACATGCCTTTAATACTTTTCATTTTAAATTTTTTATTTGTTCTAATTTAAATAAACTATGTGACTGGTTAATTAATTATCAGTAAAGTTTAATAGATTTGTCAAATAATTAATTAATATTTATAAATGCATTGCTAATTATTCCACGAATTTGAACCGCAAATTAACAACAGGGAAATTATACATGCTGACATTATAAAACAGCTTTCAAAAATAGCCATCTTAATAATAGTTTGGTAAAACGGTTTTTGTTTAACGAATACGAATAATCAAATACTCTACTAAGAACTGAACGCAAGACAGAGAGAGAGGGGACAGTAGGAGGAGATAGATGGAATGTCCCCCGGCACTAGACAGAAGGGTGTGAGGGATATGTAAAGAGGAGGGTAGAATGATGGAAAGGGGAATGGTGGATATCCGATTGGAAAGGGAATAACTGATTATGAGACGAGGGTTACGAAAGATAGGATAATGGGTGACGGAAGGGGAAATATAAGGTGGGTGGAGAATGGAAGGAAAGAAGAAACTTGGTGGGATACGAAAGTTGTCATATATTATATTTGAGACAGAGAACACTATATTTTGACTATTGTTTTATTTATTAGTGGAATTAAATCTTTATTATGCTGTATACGAAATGGTTGAAGATACCAAAGTGGTCATTAGAAACAATATATAGTCAAGTTATATGGTACCGTGCGTTCAATGATACAATGTATTCACGTCCTATTTCAACCAATTTCCACCGCCATTTATTTTTAGATTAACTACCACGGTACCATAGGATTCCGGTATATATGTTAAATATAGGTTATCGATAGTACAACGGTAGAACATGCCCTTCTTGCGAACGAAAATTACTATTTTACGTAAATGAAAGTGCGTTTATTGTGCGTTGGCGGAAGAACTTTCGTAATACACCATAAAACTACGGTTATTATATAAAATTTCGTGGGAGCTCTTAAACCTACAATACAAACGTCGAGACAAGTGATAAAAATGTCACATTTCTTATAGGGATTGTCTATTTCTTTGTTTTTATGACGAAATGAATAAGTCGCATCGACATTCGAGCTAAAATTATAAGTGAACGGCCATTTAACTTTTTAGATGGAGGGGGGGCTGTCAATGTTTTCCCCCATCCAGAGTCAGATTAATATTAATCCGAAACAACTTTCAACTTTATGTGATAAAATATAAGCTTCTTACTTTTAAGAAAAAAAAAAGGGTTAAGGTTAGGGTTATGTTGTTTAACGACACTTTCAATAATATATCAGTTATAATATCGTGGGGGTCAGTTTTATTGATGGAGGAAACCGGAATACCCAGAGAAAACCACTGACCTGTCACAAGTCACTGACAAACTTTATCATGTAATGTTGTATTGAGTCAAAACAAAAAGGTGGTGACACTATTGACAAATTGGACATAAAAATAATAAACAATATATGATTAATATTTATCTAGTTCTGAGTTAGATGTCATGTAATACATGTACTTACATGTATTTCGTAAAACACCTGAGGGCAGATATATAAACTTATTCAAAACACAACATTCTGTTAAAAATATATAAATTAATTCAAAACTTAGCATTCTGCTTGAAAATGTGGTGGATAAATATATAAGTGGAAGAAAAGGGGAAAAAATTATAAAATGTTCATACTAGTCTGTCCATGAAAATGTGACTTATGGTTTGATGTTCATTTCGAACGAGTGACATTTTTTTTATATAGAGGAATCTTCTGACCTCTCCACCTCCTCCCAAAAAATCTTTTAAAAAAATATATCACTCTGTTTTCTAAAATTCTTTTATACTTGTATGTCCCGATTTACTGTTTTCTTAAATTCTTAAATACTTGTATTTCCCAAATGAACCAATATCTCTAATAAAATGAATCCAAGTTTGCATATTTTCTTAGTTTTAAAAATTTTTTTTTTTAAATACTTTTCCTGTTTGAAATAGTCCACACCACCATATAGGTGAAATACTGCTTAGATTGGCGTTAAATACCAATCAATCAATTAAACAATCAATTGAAATAGTCCATGCGATATTTCTTCCTAGTAAATATGATGTATGGACTTACTTCAACAGTAAGGTAAGAGTTATGGTGTTTAACGCCACTTTCAATAATATTTCAGTAATATCGTAGAGTCAGTTTTATTGGTAGAGTAAACCGGAGTACACGGAGAAAAACACAGACCTACCGGAAGTCACTGACAAACACGACCGCTATTTTACTAGTAACTTTATTCATCCAGGAACAATTTCATACCAAGACAAACTTTTCTGCTCCATATACACCACAACAAAAGAAACAATACTGACGCTATTTCATAAAACTTTATCGGAACTTTCTGCTTTTACTGTTATTAACACTTGTGCTATTCGTCTATATTTGAGGAGGGGGATCTTGTTTTTTTTTTAGCAAATAACGAAGGGCTATATTTCAACGCATGAATATTTGATAAATTTATCTGGATTATTTTTTTTCTGCATATTTTTTTTGGACTAAATTGTATATAATTCAACAACGAGAGTAGAATCTTTAGAATTTTTTGAACATTGTCATATACAAATATACATATCTTTAATATAATTAATTCTGTTTTTCAATAACGACCAGTAAAAGTAGAGGTCGTCGTGTTCGTGATCGTATAGTAGTTGGATTTACAACTACATATGTAATCAGTGCCTATCATCATTGAAGTTGTGGATTTGAATCCCGCTCATGGCGAGGTGTACTCAATACGACACATTTGCGGCATATCGGTGATTTTCTCTGGGTACTCCTGTTTCCTCCAAAAATAAAATTGACTAACGATATAACTTTTTTTTATAACTGAAAGATTGTTGAAATGCACATGAATACCATAAACATAACCCGTAACCCTGATGAAATTTATCTGTCTATATCGGGCTTCCCTCCAACCACTCATAACAAACTATGACCGACTAGCAGCTGCTGCACGTTTTACCTGCAAGGAGCATGGCATTCAATATATACATTTACTCATTTACGTCCCATCCTATGCACCGGGGAAACTCTTTCCTATTTCAATACACTGTGATTCTCTGGGGTTTTTATATTCGTTAAAAAATCGATTTACAATACAAGTCGTACTAGCAAGAATAGATATAGAGAGAATACACAATTTTATACTTTAGACAAAAGCGAAAACCAAGAAACAACACTTTTATTGATGTTCTTCATTTCAAAGTCACAGTAGGGTCTTCAATAATGGGCATAACTCGTATCATCAATTGAGTGTAAAAAGACCTCTAGACTGCAGTTGATTGATACCGTATTACGTACTGTATTAGTAATTTTGTTCTATCTTCTTTTTAGAGAAATCTTGCCAGAGGAGCCATTCATATACCCTCTAGAACTACACAATGGAACAGAAACCATATAAGTCCGAATGATTTACGACAATTTGGTGGGAATTCACGTTCACAAGTAAATTTTCAGAGAGGACGGTTTAGTAATAGACAAAGACCAAGTAGAACAAGAACATCAAATCTAGAAACACAAATATCTGTTTCAGATCTTAGAAATACTCGTCAACGACACTTATCTAGCAACACACATGGGGCAAATACTAATTTTCAAGGAAATTTTCACCAAGGATTACAAAGACCACACACCAATTCAAGGGCAAGCGTGCAAAGAGACGCTCTATCGATTTCAAGTAACGTAAATTCAGCGAATACTAATATTCGGGGAAATGTTCAACAAGGATTGCAAAGGTCACAAACAAACCCAAGGTCAAATGTGCAAAGTGACGCTGCTTCGATTTCTAGTAATTCAGCAATAGTTAAAAGGAAGACTCTAAATGATTTGCGTACAACATTTCGCAATGTCTTAAGGACGGGACAACTTCCATTAGGGGTATCAGTGATTGTTGAAGGTGGAAGACCAAAACTTGTACAAAACAATCAAAGACAGCGGGCGCGAAACCCATTTACAAGACGACAAGTCGTACGCATCCTTGAAAACATTGACAAATCTATCGCTGCTGCTGATGGGACAAATGGTAATACTGGTTCTAGACAGTCTCGAACGTTAGATAAGATTATTGAAAAGCAAAGCTCGGTTTCATCCCAGATTCCAAAGACAAATATCAGAAGGAACTCTCATACAAATAAACATGAGTCATCAAGTGTTCGTATTTCGCAAAAAAGTGCAGTACCAAAAATTCCTACAATTTTGCTTGCAAATAAAAAACAAAACACTGAAGCAAGAACAAGCTCAACCCAAAATCTTGCATCTAGGGCAGTGGAAGAGAAATTGCACATGCAATCACTAAATCTAATGAGATCCGAATCACGTTTGCGTAGTAAGACAGTACCTGCTTCCAATGGAGAAAGCAGAGTTGCAATAACACCAAGGCGGTTCTTTTCATTGGGACACGATAATATTAAGCGTTCTCATTTGGATACAATTGATCAATCTCCTGCATTTTCAGTACAAACTCAAATTATTAGGAATGCACCAGTTGAAGCTTCAAATATGCGGATTATATCACGTGACCAGACTGTAGTAGAAACGGAAGTTGAGAAAAGATTGCGTGAGATCAAATCTAGACTCGGTGTTCCAGACGAAGGTCCAACTACAAACATAGATACACATAATTTCGATCCTCATATGTTACAATTACATGACAAAATAAATAATGAACAAACTTTAATGGCCGAACTTCAGCTTCGACAGGATAATGGTCAAACTAGTGAGCACTCATTAGGACAGACTGTAGACGGAAATTCCCCAGCTACTGCCAAGCTGTTGGCTGATATAGCAATTTTGAGAAATATTCTGCAGCAAATGCAGACATTAAACGTTCATCGGGAAAATCAACAAAATGTTCATATTGACCAAACATTGATAAATTCCGTTCCAGTCATGAATAACATTGGATCTGCAGGTCACGTGACTGATACATCATCAGCATTTTCAGGTCAACATTCAGACCACGTACTGCCTGTACAAAAACATTCTCCGCAAGCCATACCAAGTCATTTTAATGGCTACCAAACAGTTCCGGAGAATATGATATTGAACGCGCAAGAAATTGGCACACCAAATGTTTACCAGGAAAGTCTACAAAATGTTCACATTGACCAAACATTGATAAACTCCGTTCCAGCTGAGCATGACATTTGGTCTGGAGGTCACATGGCTGATACATCATCAACATTTGCAGGTCGTCATTCAGACCATATAATGTCTGTACAACAAAATTTGCCTCAAACTCTATCAGGTCATGTTAATGACCATCAAACAGTTCCAGAGACCATGATGTTGAATGCGCTCCAAATTGACACATCAAACGTTCACCAACATGCAAATAAGCATCAGGAAAATCTACAAAATGTTCATATTGACAACACATTAATGAACTCTGTTGCAGGCATGCATGGCATGACATCTGTAGGTCATATGGCTGATGCTTCATCAATACTTTCAGGTCGACATTCGAAACACGTACAGCCTGTACAAAAACATGCTCCTCAGACTGTATCAAATCATTTTATTGTCCACCAAACAGTTCCAGAGAACATGCTGTTAAATGCCCAACAAATTGACACACCAAACGTTCATCAGGGAAGTCAACAAAATGTCCATATTGACCACACATCGATAAACTCCGTTCCAGTCGTGAATGACATGGCATCTGTAGGGCACCTGGCTGACACATCATCAACACTTTCAGGTCGTCATTCAGACCATATAATGTCTGCACAACAAAACTCGCCTCAAACTCTATTAAGTCATTTAGATGTCCACCAATCAGTACCAGAGACCATGGTATTAAATTCACAAGTGCAGAATAACAACCTCGAGCTATTACAAGCTGTTTCACAACAAAATATTGCACCATCTGTGCCCTTAATTGCGGATACTTCTGCTTTGAACAGACATTTGCATACAACCGTACATCACGGTATTGGAAATGCACGCATTGGAAATCCATTATCTACCCATAATTCTGTACTTCTACAGCAGATTATAAATTCAAATCGCCAACAACCTACCATTTTCAATAGGAATAGTATGGGCATGTTTCATCATCGAATGACACCAGAATTTATGCAGGAAATGATGTTCGGAGATACCACAGATCCACCGGAACCAAGTGTACCACCGACTACAACAGCTCTACCTACATCACCGACAACTGTTCCGGTAACTACAACTTCCGTTAGCACTGCTATTCCCACAACTACCACTACACAACTTCCGGTAAATATGCCTTTTCATCAAAATGTCAACTCCGCTGCTAAACTTAATGAAATTTTGTCTTCATTGCAAAAGGCAGGAGTTCAGGGAGGTTTTAAGCTGCTATTTCGACTACCCGGTTCAAACTCAAGTATACCAATAGAAGTCGTATCTCAAATAGGCTCTGTCACAAGTTCAAAGATTCCACAGTCTGTCGTTTCTGCTGGTGTTATTTCTAAAGCTGCTTCCAATAATCAATTTCAGATTAATCAGGTCACTTTACAACCCAAGGCTGCAACACATGATCATAGTACTAGACAGCGCCAGAATATTCCAAGTCATGTACCTGTTCTTGACTTGCAACCAATGAAGGATATGAACATCGTACGAACTAATAAAATAATTGACAGGACAACAGGCTTAAAATCTGAACAGCAAATGAATACCATAAAATCCTCACACATCGCAAAAGATGGAAAACAACAAAGTAACAATATTAATCTGAAGCAACAGTTTCAACAGAAAAATGACCAATCGTTGATTTTACCGACGGTGCAAAAGATACAGGAAACACTATATGCTCTGGACAATGCTCAAGCTGGAGAGATACCACCCAAGCATAGTGTTCAAACAATACAAATCAAACAACCGCAAAATCTCCATTTAGTGAACACGCCTGTTGCTAGTAATCATCTGAATCAACTAATAAAAAACACTGCAAATGTACTAACTAAAGTAAATACATATGAACAGAAGGTTTCGCCAACGCAGAACAAACCACAAATTATACCAAACGATGGACCTGTATTGGAAAACTTTTCTTCATATCAACAACACGATGTTGCACAGACGCAGTTTGTAAAAGAAGGGACGGGTGTTAATATTGCACAAAAGCAGTTTGTAAAAGAAAGGGTGGATGTTAATAAAGTTACAAATATTCCAGATGTTAAAGAGCAATCTTTGATAGCCAGCATTTCAGAAGTGTTCAGTAATATGCAACAAAATGTTAAAACTGAACAACAACAAACAGCGAGTTTTTCCTTCCACCAATTTCAACCGATGGTAAATTCGGGTCAAACAGCCGTAAAAACGGTTGATACAACCACACCAATATACACAATAGCATTAAATCCGATGAATAATCTCGAAACCAGCCACCCAAAGACGACAATTATGCCAACGGTTAAGGAAAATGTGCAATCAGTTAATAATGAACAAACACATTCTATGCAGGTTTTACAGACGAATAAAAACAATAAAGAAACCAATCAAATAACAGACAGACTTCAGAGAATCGAACACATGATGAATCAGCTGATTATGAATCCAACAACTACAATGAAGCCTCCCATAATAATATATATTGAACCGGATGAGGAAGTGGAGGATCGTCCGGTGACTACCACACCTATGACAACAACGACGCAGAGAAGACTGGAGATGATTCGGGATCCGTATACTAATGTGCAATATGTACGACCTCTACCTCATCAAACTATGCATCGTCCTCATAATCACCAAGAACAACGGCTATTTCAACAAGGTCACCAAAATACAAGATTCCTCGGTCAAGGTCAGAATACATTTACTAATCAACATGCACCTCAAAATACAATGTTGAACGGACATGGTCCAAATGCATTTAATAATCAACATGCACCTCAAAATACAATGTTGAACGGACATGGTCAAAATGCATTTAATAATCAACATGTAACTCAAAATACAGTAATCCATGATCAAGGTCAGAACTCAGTTGCTAATGTACAGCATTCACCACAAACAGGGCACGAAAGTTCTCAACAATGTCATCCAAATCTTCCGAACTTTAGTTGTGAAGGCGTTGGTATGTTTAAGACTATGCCTTCGATTGATGCTTGGTGTGTTAGCAAATGTGTACATGGGCACTGTGTGGAATCCGTGTGCAAATGTGGATGCTATGTTAATTCTAAAAATGCAAATAGAGTACATGAAATAGGAAATGAGATTGCATCTGTAATTACAGGACAAGGTGTGCATTCAACCAACACAAACAAAGCTCTGACAGATTTGTATGCATCATTGAACATGGAGGCATCTACTCATGGATTTGCTGTATCTCCAGTTGACAAAGCTTCTAACAGCAAAGTGACTACAACGTCAGCACCTCCGTCAGATATAAAATCACTATTAACGTCAATTGAAAAGTTGATCGAAGCGAAACTGTCAAAGACGTCAGGACAGTCTGGTATTGCAAATACTAATCAGACTGTTCATTTTGTAGATAGAGCAAGCGGTATTTCTTTCGATCCACGTAAACCGATCGTTTCTAAGTCAGATTTTACAAACAGCAATATAAATCGTGTTCATGACAGTCATAGATCAAGTGACAGACATTTCGCAGAACCATGGAATAGTCATCCAAACACAATCCGTAATCAGCCACCAAGCCAGTGGGAACATAGCAGTCAACAACCAAACGATAGACATTGGAGTTCACAATCACAAGGTTGGAATGCGCGTGAAAGAGTAGGTTCTGATAGAAGATGGCCAGAACATGTTCAAAACAATGAGCGTGACCGTTGGCATAATAACAATCGTAATCGTGATTTTACTACACCCAATTCCAATCAATGGCGAAATGGTGGACATTGGCAAAATGGTCCAACTTCATCTCCATCTTGGCATAATTCACGTCACCAAAGGAAAAACGGATGGGGTGCTACTACAACGCAACGTTCATGGAGCTTTCAGGGTAGAGGACATTGGCGAGACAACCCACCTCCCCAACATGGCGGCAAACGTCAAAATAAGCAAAACCAAGGCGGCGAGGAAGCTGATGCTTAATATTTTAGATTGGAATCATATGATGCTGGTGATATGTTTGTATTATTTATGTTATATACGTCTGACTGTTAATGAGTGCCATTGATTAACTGTATGTGAAAGTGCTTTACGAATTATTGGATTTTTAGTCTGCTGTTGATGCATTGTCATTAATTTTAAATGCCAGAATCAAGATTTTGTCCCCTAGTATTTCATTTTCATTGTATTTCTAATTGAAACTGGATTTTTAAAGATGTAGAGATTTTTCAGATGTACTTGGGTAAGAAATAATGATGCATTTTGTTTAAAGTAAGGGACTTAGATAATTCAAAGGACTGTTATTGCATATGTGCCTGAATTAATGCTTGACACGTGACCATTTCCTAGGCTTTTAAATAGCGCATTTGATTGGATATTTCCTTATCTAAGGAAACCAATTAAATATGAATACTAACGTGCACATGCGTATATAAAAAAGTGTAAAAATAAACTTCCAAGCATTTATTTGAGATCTTTCGAAGTGATTGTATTAAGTATGTTCATCTCTCGCTGTTATAGTGTACCAAGCCCGTTTACTTTCGTTTTCGTTTTTTAATAAATATATTTGACGCGTCACGTATGCGCTTATATAGATATTATTCAGCTTTCTTTTAAAAGTGTATTCTACATTTAGAACGGCTTTTTGGGTACAATTGGGAATGAAACGCCGAGCAAGCGAATAGAGTATTTCCACTTTAGTTTACATTAGTATATATATTAATTATTAGTACTTTTTTTCGCAAGACAAGGATTATCAGGTCCATATCAGATGAGCTCGAAGAGCGAATCTGATATGGACCTGATAATCCTTGTCGAGCGAAAAAACATACTAATAATTTTGTTATCGGTAATTTCACAATTTTAACACATTTTTTTTTAATTTTTGTTGTGTTTTGACCTTTTTTTTTTTGAATGAACGGCTTAGTGACGTCACGTTAGACCGTGCATGACAAATGACCAACAGCTGATAATTTCTTGTATCACCAGTCGGTGGTCAACTGAACGTTGTTACTAAATTTATCGTGTAGTAAAGATCAAAGGAAACTGTAACAAATTATCAATTATTTTTCAAACTCCAAAGTTTATTTGTGTAAATGCAGTTTAATGAAAGGTACATCTAATATTCCTGACTTTTATTAGGATACATTTGTATATATTGTGTACATGTTTTAGTCTCTTATTAAAAAGGGACTCTAAATAAAATATATCAATTAAATTTCTTCTTTATGACATTATTACAAACGGGGTGTGTGTGTGTGGGGTGGTGGTGGAGGGGGGGGGGTTAATCCAGTACCGCTGATTGAGAGATTAACTCGATACCATTTGTGTTTTTTAATTTGTCAGTAATAACACGACGGGTGCCACTAGTGGAGCACTAAACAGGAACTGCTTTCCCTTCCGGAACACATGAGTTTTAAGTGGTTTCATGTTATTTAATCATTAGTTTTCTGTGTATTGTTTTGTAGATCATTGTTTGACAGTTTGTCCTGTTTCTTTTAGCCATGGTATTGTCTGTCCTTCTTTGACTTCCGGTTGCTGGTTTGGTAACTTCAAACTTGTCTTCTGGAAAGTCATATTGCTAAATGACAAAATGTTCTCCCCACTTTCCTGGCTTGGTACTGGCACTTCAATAACAAGTGGCTGGTATAAATTAGAAGAGCTAATACAGGCATACCTATGGTGGACAGAGTATGAATACAAGAGCCCTATTATGTGTCAACTTTTACTTCCCCTCATTTTAGTTTTGATATGGACTTGAGTTAGTTAGTGATTATTGTTTAACACCAGGAGTGATTGTTGTCAAGTGCGCAATTTTTATACTATGTCATGTTCATGCGATGAGATGATGAAAGTATTTGTATAAGAACAATATGATAAGTAGTGCTAGCTCGCCGTAACAATTGTCCGTGGGTCAGGACTGGGATCAATTGCATTGCAAAGTAGTGCATTACATTACAATTACATTGTAAAACTTCAATTACAATTACCATTGCTTTTTTTGTACCGTGTAATGCATTAGATTATAATTACTTTGCCTATGTAATGCTATTACATGTTACAAAAGAAAAAAGAAACAATCCTATGTAAAAACATCATTTATGTCAACATAATTATATACATTTTTATAGTGTGACTTATTACAAACAGAAGTTAAAAGAGTTCAATTTTGTGTTTGAGAAATAAAGTTGACAAAAAATACCCTAGGGATGTTACATGAACATAATTAGTAGTATGGTGTTAATTATATACATGTAGTATATATTTCCTTTATATGACAATTATTAAGTTGTATATAGGCACTTATCTTTCATCATATTTGGCTTTAATAATTTTATTTTGATTTTGATTTTGTGTGTTTAACACCACTTTCAGCAATTCTTCAGCTATAACATGGTGATATTTTTTATTAAAAAATATGTAATTGATTATGCTGAGAATTTAATCAAATAATGAAATAATAATAGTAAGAATAAAATAATAATAATAATTTTAGTAAGATTATAAATATATTTAATCAGGTGTAAATTTAACTCACTGAGTTTGTACTCACTTTCTAAATAACAAGTCTGTCATTGGGTAAATAATATCCTTTGTCTAGATAGATATTTAATCTCAAGCATTTTATTTCTATTTCATTTCTATTGGAAAGTCGCCGTCAAAAAAACATATAAGTAAGTTCTATTTCATTCTTGGCTAATTTATACGCAATGATTGCGTGAATTTATAAAGGAAAATAATATAAAGAAAGTTTTAGTGGTGGAAGAAGCTGGAGTACCCGGAGAGAACCACCGACCATGGGCAAGCAACTGGTAAACTTTATCACTTGCGGCTGCGAGTCGAGTCGAGTGCACTCTTTTTTTTGTGATTTACAAAGCTGGGCGGGAACCCACGCCTTATTGGTGATAGGCTTGTATGAGTTGTTAGGTAATCCAACTACCCAACTCACTGAGCCACCTTGACCCATATTTGGTTTTAATGTTCAAATGGCAATTTAAATACAATGAAAACAATGTCCTAGATACAAATAGTACTGAATCAAAACTTAAAAAAACCGTTTGAAACATTGATTTGAAACTCAAATGAAAACCATCAAATTTAATTGAAATGTAACAGAAAAGTAATCATTACAATTACTTGTAATTAAAAAAAAATATTACCATTACAAATTACATAGCATTACAAGTTAATTTTCAATGAAATGATGATGAGGCCCGCCTAGTTTTAGACCAACACGCCGAGATGGACTGCTATAGTGCTAGCTCACTGAAACAACAGTTCGCTTGTTGACATGTCGCTCTACTCTGACACATTATTCTGATTCCGAGCCAACCAGTCTTTTCTCTTTCTCCTTAATGCTGCGTGCTTAGCGGAGGAGAAACAAATACCAATTTTATAGTCTTTGGTTTGACCTGACCGGGGCTCGAACCCACGATCTACCGCACTCGAGGCGAGCACGCTAACCATTACGCCACCGATGAGGTCTGTCATCATTACAATGCATTACCATATAACATTACTATTACACATTACAATGCATTACCATTGCACATTATCATTACACATTACCATTACACATTACCATTACACATTACCATTACACATTACCATTACACATTACCATTACACATTATCATTACACATTACCATTACACATTACCATTACACATTATCATTACACATTACCATTGCACATTACCATTGCACATTACCATTACACATTACCATTACACATTATCATTACACATTACCATTACACATTACCTTTATACATTATCATTACACATTACCATTACACATTACCATTACAC
>MJUT01042320.1:81071-105826 GCA_002080005.1 Gigantidas platifrons | reverse complement strand
AAGTAATTAGCACTGATAAATACATACTTATGTCGTGGTCGATATTGGTAAGTAATTAGCACTGATAAATACATACTTATGTCGTGGTCGACATTGACAAGTAATTAAAATATCGTTAGGTTTTCAGGAATTGCCATTTCTTGTACTTTACTACCCATAATAAAATAATCGTTGTATTACAATATCAATTCTAAGTAATTGTGTGTGAGAATAAAGTGGAAATGAAATGGTCCTAACAATATCTGTACAGGTGCAAGTATGGTTGGTTTATGGTGTTTTACACCACTTTCAACAAAATGTCAGTTGTATCGTAGCGATCAGTGTTTTTGGTAGTGGAAATTGTAGTACCTTGAGAAAACCACATACCTGTCTCAAAACACTGACAAACTTTATCACATTATGCTGCATCGAATACACACCACCATAAACAGTGTAAGTATGCAAATATGGCAGCTTGTTTAGCTTGCGTCATAAAATTAGGATCTTCATGATTAAAATGAGAAGTCAAAACGATATACGAAGACTTGCCTTCCATTTCCTTTAAAGGTTAAATTATTGATATATTGAGGTTTTTTAGCTTGTGTTGTAAAATTACGATCATCAATATATCTTAGTTATTAAGGGAAAGAGTTTTGCACATTATTTCATGATCTTATCAGCACTCGAGCTCAGATCACACAATTTACGTAGACTTACCCTTCATTCCTTTATCTCCCACTGGTCCTTTATCACCGTCTGCGCCATCATCACCTTTTGCTCCTTTAACTCCAACCGGTCCTTTATCACCCAGTGGTCCTTTATCGCCTATCACTCCTTTGTCGCCTTGGACACCCTTTGCTCCCAGTTCACCTAATAAAAGTTAAACATGCATCCCAGGTTTTAATAAAGTGGTTTACTTCAATGTATAATTATGTTTTCGATGTCGAGTTTTTAATATTTTGCATATATAACGAATATGCCTTAGTAGATAAGAAGATGAAATGAAAAGAGATTACAATTTCCACATGCGTAGTACCATGTAGCCTTGAATATTAATCGCAATACAATGTTTACTGTATATTGCTAAACCTGTTATATGTGTTATGTGTATGGGTATACAGTAAAACATGATTTAGTGACCACCTCTATTAAACAATGACTTGTTTAATGTTCCCTTAATTTCAATTTCCCTTCGCAGTGCATTTCATATTAATTAAACCTGTATTTAGCGACCCCTGGTCTTATGTAAACCCATTGCGATGTTCCCTTGGAATGTCACACAAGCCAGGTTTTACTCTATTTCATTTATATCGTTAGGTGAACTTGAATGATATATTGTGTTTTTGTCAACGTTTGAATTGAAAGTTCCCTTTGACATTGGCTAGTTGGTTTCTAAGAAATCTTACTTAAATATTGTCATATAAAAAGAAAAGTTTCCCTCACCTTTCGGGCCTTTATCTCCTACTACTCCTTTATCGCCATCGGGTCCTTTCATTCCTGTCATTCCTTTATTTCCTTGATCTCCCTTTGGTCCCTGTTCTCCTAGAGGACCTTTGTCGCCTATTACACCTTTGTCGCCTGGTGTGCCTTTGTCGCCTTGCACACCTTTGGCGCCGTCTACACCCTTGTCGCCTTGCATACCTTTGTTGCCTTGCACACCTTTGTCTCCTTCTACACCTTTGTCGCCATGTGTGCCTTTGTCACCTACTGCACCTTTGTCACCTACTGCACCTTTATTGCCTCCTGCGCCTTTGTCACCTACTGGTCCTTTATCGCCTACGTTGCCTTGCACTCCTTTATCTCCTGGTGTTCCTTTGTCGCCTACTGGTCCTTTATCGCCTATGATTCCTTTCACTCCTTTATCTCCTGGTGTTCCTTTGTCGCCTACTGATCCTTTATCGCCTTTGTTTCCTTGCATTCCTTTTTCTCCTAGTGCTCCAGTATCACCTTTTGGTCCTTTACTGCCTTGCATACCTTTATCCCCTTGTAAGCCTTTTCCTCCCTCTTCACCTTTATTTCCGGTTGCTCCCTTCGCACCAGTATCACCAGTCGCTCCTTTGCCTCCTGTTAGTCCTTTATCTCCTATCATTCCTTTATCACCGTGGACTCCTTTATCACCACTAACTCCTTTGTCTCCCAGATTTCCTTTTGGTCCTTTATCTCCTGCCACACCTTTATTACCTGCCATTCCTTTATCACCATCTGTTCCTTTTGATCCTGTATCACCATTTACACCTTTGTTTCCTGTCATTCCCTTGTCGCCTATTGGTCCTTTCGATCCTTGTACACCTTCATCACCTTTTGGTCCTTTATCACCAATCGCACCTTTGTCTCCAACTGTACCTTTCATTCCTTGCACTCCTTTGTCACCTGTGGGACCTTTATTTCCTGTATTACCCTGTAGTCCCTTATCGCCTTTGACGCCTTTATCGCCGTGCACGCCTTTATCTCCTGTATTACCCTGTAGTCCTTTATCACCTTGCACACCTATATCGCCTTTCACGCCTTTATCTCCTACATTACCCTTTGGTCCCTTATCGCCTTCGACGCCTTTATTTCCATCCATTCCCTTATCACCTTAAAAAATACAACGTTAGATTTTATAACATATATTGTGCCATTATTAATTCTCATACTATATTTATTTGTTGAAGGACGGATAATATCTTTGTGGATAATAAAACGGACAGCACCACTTATTTACAAGCAGAGGTCAAATATACTACTCACTCTTCTGATTGGTCGATATTGAACAACATCAAATGGTGTTCTTATGGTTAGCATGCTCGCCTCGAATGCGGTAGATCGTGGGTTCAACCCAAAGACTGGTTGTCTAAAAATCATGATAATGTGCCCGAATGGGGCGACATGTCTACCCGCGGACAAAGACAATAATTTCAGTGAGATAGCACTATAAAAATGCAACTAAGCATTTTGGTCTAGTACAAAGTGGACCTCATCATTTTCTCATCAAAAATTAACTTGTTCTCGCCATGATATAGCTGAAAAAATTGCTGAGCTAGCGTTTAACAACAATCACTCACTCAATCACTGTGTCGACCTTATTTATTGTTTTCCTTCTACTTTTGGAATACATGTATCTCTCTACACATTCGGTTTATTGTAAGTAAGCCTGTTCTCATTATCACTGGGGTAAAGCTGATGACCGTAACTGCAATTACGGTCATCCCAAGATGGTGGAGGTGGACGTGGAATCAGGTAAGAATCTTTTTTTCTCGATTAAATTGTATCTGTAATGTATTTTAAATGGCGCATGCATTGGTTCGATAGTAATCTATGAACTTATCACAAGGAAATCACAAATTACGACTGACAAATATATATGAAAGAGAAAATCCAATTTTAAAAAATCGCTAAGTATGACCGTAACTGAAAACGGAGATGACCGTAATTGCAGTTTTCAGTTACGGTCATCTTAGCGATTTTTTAACATAATAACATTAACCAAATCTGTAACACGTAATGTTAATATCTATATTAACTTTAAATTAGCAATACTATGCGTTCTCACCGTGTACTCCTTTGTCTCCTGCCACACCCTTGTCACCTGTTGCTCCTTTGTTTCCTGCCACTCCCTTGTCACCTGTTGCTCCTTTATTTCCATCTACTCCATCATCTCCTGCTGCTCCTTTGTCTCCAGTTGCTCCTTTATTACCAGTTGCTCCTGTATTACCAGTTGTACCTTTATCCCCTGTTGGACCTTTATATCCGATAGGACCCTTGTCTCCAACAGCCCCTTTATCCCCATCAGTACCGTCAGTTCCTGATGTTCCCTTGTCTCCTACCATTCCTTTATTACCATCGGGTCCTTTATTTCCATCGACGCCTGGTGTTCCTTTAATAATATACAATTATGCATTTTATATCATCTTATTGTCTTGTTGGGGTCTTTATCTATATAATGTAAACCCGCATCGATGGTGTAACGGTTAGCGTATTTGCCTTGAGTATGGTAGATCGTGGGACCGAGCCCCAGTCCGCTCAAATCAGAGACTATAACATTGGTGTTTTCTGCTTCATTAAGGAGAAAGATGAAACATGGTTGGCTCGGATTCAGAGTTGAGCTATATGTCTACCTGCGGACTGCCGTTTCATTGAGCTAGTAGTATAAAATCCAAGTAGGTGTGTTGGTCTAGTACATATCGAACATATTATCGAATGTAACTTGTTCTCGTCATGATATAGCTAAGGATTTTTTAATTTGGCATTGAATAATTCGTTCACGCTATATAAAGTTGAAAAATTCGTTCATGCTATATAAAGTTGAAAAATTCGTTCACGCTATATAAAGTTGAAAAATTCGTTCACGCTAAATAAAGTTGAATAATTCGTTCACGCTATAAAAAGTTGAATAATTCGTTCACGCTATATAAAGTTGAAAAATTCGTTCACGCTATATAAAGTTGAAAAATTGTTGAATAATTCGTTCACGCTATATAAAGTTGAATAATTCATTCACGCTATATAAGGTTGAAAAATTCGTTCACGCTATATAAAGTTGAAAAATTCGCTCAGGCTATATAAAGTTGAATAATTCGTTCACGCTATATAAAGTTGAATAATTCGTTCACGCTATATAAAGTTGAATAATTCGTTCACGCTATATAAGTTGAATAATTCGGTCACGCTATATAAAGTTGAACCTTGTTTTTTTATTTCGTGATCGATTTGACCAATGATTGTACCTCGATTTACCCAATCAAGGTATAATAGCTACCCGGAGCAAAAATAAATCCATGTATTCTACAAATGTACTATATTTTAGATCGAGGTGTCCGGTTTACACATGAAACTAGCTTAATCCCGCCACTTTTTATTGAAGTGCCTGATCCAAGCCAGGAAAGTGAGATGCCATGTATGTGTATTTGGGGTATCGATTTTATCCCTGCGATTGTTCTATTGGATTTTGGAAATGTTCCGACAGTGTGCTATTTTTTTTTTCGCCTTATTTCTCGTATGCTTTTTATACATGCTACACTTGTCTTGAAAATATGTATAGTAAGAATGACATCTTTCAATAAAATTAATTTACTTAGTCATATAGTTAATTAACATTGAAAATGTTGGTTAGAATGGTATATCTAACATCATTCAATAAAATTACTTTACTTAGCTAACCTAGTTAATTGACATTGACAAGGTTGGTTAGAATGGTATATCTAACATCATTCAATAAAATTACTTTACTTAGCTAACCTAGTTTATTAGCTAACCTAGTTTTTTTAGGATTGGAAAGGTTAAGTACATAGCCAACATCATGTGATAGATATATTTCTCATTTGTAAACATTAATTATATTTACAGTAATTACATAATTAACATACTAACCTTTGTCGCCTTGGACTCCTTTCATTCCCTGCATGCCTTTATCTCCCTGTAGTCCTTTATTTCCAATCACTCCTTTGTCTCCTTGTAGTCCTTTATTACCATCTGGTCCCTTCATTCCTTGTACGCCTTTATCGCCTTTGTCACCTTGCACTCCTTTATCTCCGTGAACTCCTTTGTCACCGTCCACTCCTTTATTACCGTCCGGTCCTTTGTTACCTTGTACTCCCTTATTACCATCAGTTCCTTTGTCTCCTATTAATCCTTTGTCTCCTGCTGTTCCTTTGTCTCCTTGTAGTCCTTTATCTCCTACTGCTCCTTTACTACCTATGATTCCTTTGTCACCTACCATTCCTTTGTCACCTGTTCCTCCTTTGTTTCCTGTAGGTCCTTTATCGCCAATTACTCCTTTGTCTCCTGCTACTCCTTTATTCCCATCTGGTCCTTTGTCACCAATCATTCCTTTATCTCCTGCAGACCCTTTCGGGCCTTTCATTCCTTGCACTCCTTTCATTCCTTTCATGCCTTTCATTCCTTTATAACCTTTCATTCCCTTCATGCCTTGTATTCCCTTATTACCATCAGGTCCTTTGTCTCCTATTAATCCTTTGTCTCCTGTTGTTCCTTTGTCTCCTTGTAGTCCTTTATCTCCTACTGCTCCTTTACTACCTATGATTCCTTTGTCACCTACTATTCCTTTGTCACCTGTTCCTCCTTTGTTTCCTGTAGGTCCTTTATCGCCAATTACTCCTTTGTCTCCTGCTACTCCTTTATTCCCATCTGGTCCTTTGTCACCAATCATTCCTTTATCTCCTGCAGACCCTTTCGGGCCTTTCATTCCTTGCACTCCTTTCATTCCTTGCATGCCTTTCATTCCTTTATAACCTTTCATTCCCTTCATGCCTTGTATTCCTTTATTACCATCAGGTCCTTTTTCTCCTGTCATTCCTTTGTTTCCTGTTAGTCCTTTATCACCTGTGACTCCTTTGTTACCTTGCATTCCCTTGTTCCCTGTAACGCCTTTATTCCCATCAGCACCTTGCATCCCTTTGTCTCCATGTGCACCTTAAAATGAAAAACGAACAGAAATATTTGAAAATTGCATATACAGTCAAACCTTCCTATGTGGTCACCTCTATTAAGCAGCCATCTGTATTAAAATGTCACAATTTTCTTGTACTGTCATAGAGAATTTCATATGAATTGAACCTCTTTTAATAGATCACCTGTCTTATCAGGCCACTTTTTTTCTTTTCCCCAAAGGTGACCTCTTAATACAGGTTCAACATTCCGTACTTGAGCTCAGATATAGTTTCGTGAAAATGAGAGAAAAAATGAATGCAAAGCAATTATGTTTAGATGTAGTCTCGTAAATTTGAGTGAAACAAAATGAATGCATAGCAATTGAGTTTAGATATAGTTTCGTAAAAATTAGAGAAAAATGAATGCATAGCAATTGAGTTTAGATGTAGTTTCGTAAAAATGACAGAAAAAATGAATGCAAAGCAATTGAGTTTAGATATAGTTTCGTAAAAATTAGAGAAAAATGAATGCATAGCAATAGAGTGTAGATGTAGTTTTCAATGTACATTACTTTCAGTACAATACAGTTAAATACATTGTAGTGTATTGAGAAATTTAACGTGTTACACTGTAAATCAACTTTATTCGATGCTACTTTTTTTTATAAAAAAAAACAATTTGTCATATGAAAAACAAACAAATATATTACAAAAGGCAAATAATACAGCACCATTGAACTTCAAATGGAACCTACGGTGTAAAATCATGTTTATTACGTCGAACAGGAACTGCTTACCCTTCCGGAACAACTGAATTCACATCCGGTTTTAGCGGATTCGTGTTGCACGATCTTAAGTTTTATGTGTAGTGTTTTGTAGCTCATTGTTTATACCTTTGTCCTCTGTATTTAGTCATTGTGTTGTCTGTCTTTCTTTGCTTGATGGATTCTAATTACCCCCCCCCCTTTTGTATCTTCAATGTCGTCTTCGATATATCAATTGTAAATTATTTTTCTTCACAGATTTATTTCATTTTGTGTCAGAAATGGTAGACTGGTCCTAGAGATTACGGTTAGATATAGATTTGAAATAAAACTGAACTTTATGTTTTCTAACGTGCACTGCACGACTGCCAATCATTTCAAATCTAATACATTCTGTAAATTCATTCAATTTCGTGGATATCAATTTTTGTGGTGTGATGTAAAAGGATTTTTCGTGGATATCAATTTTTGTGGTGTGAGGTAAAAGGATGTTTCGTGGATATTTAAATTCGTGGATATCAATTTTCGTGGTGTGAGGTGAAAGAATTTTTCTTGGATATCAATTTTTGTGGTGTGAGGTAAAAGGATATTTCGTGGATATTTAAATTCGTGGATATCATTTTTTGTGGTGTGATGTATAAGGATATTTCCTGGATATTTAAATTAGTGGATATCAATTTTTGTGATGTGAGGTAAAAGGATATTTCGTGGATATTTAAATTCGTAGGTATCAATGTTTGGGATGTGAGGTAAAAGGATATTTTGTGGATATTTAAATTCGTGGATACCAATTTTCGTGGTGTGAGGTAAAAGAATGTTTCGTGGATATTTAAATTCGTGGATATCATTTTTTGTGGTGTGAGGTAAAAGGATATTTCGTGGATATTTAAATTCGCGGATTTCATGATGTGGTCAGTGTGTGTGGTAACAATAATTTGTTGAGGTTTGATACTATTCACGAAATCGATGAATATTGGTATACCACGGATTTTTTTTTTTATTAAATCACAGTAAATGGTAAAATCACATGTTCAGTCCAAATACATTCCTTGAAATTCTTCCCAAATATAGGTTTTTACAAATGGCATTATATTAATTGCTATCTGATCTTTAATCATCTTTATATTATAATTTCATTACATTTAAGATTTTGAGAGATCACAAAATAAATATTGCTAAAAAAATATAATACGTACCTTTGTCTCCGACCATTCCTTTGTCACCTACAGCTGCCTTGTCTCCTGTCATTCCTTTATTTCCATCAAGTCCCTTGTTTCCTTGTAATCCTTTGTCTCCCTGTACACCTTTAGTTCCTGTCATTCCCTTATCACCTGTAGCACCTTTGTCACCTGTTGCTCCTTTATTGCCTGATATTCCTTTGTTACCATCAGGACCTACATCACCTTTTGGTCCCTTATTTCCATCCACTCCTTTGTCGCCTTCCATTCCCTTGTTTCCTTGAATGCCCTTGTTACCATCCGCTCCTTTATATCCTATCGGTCCTTTGTCTCCTATCACTCCTTTGTCACCTTGTGGTCCTTTTGTTCCTGTCATCCCTTTGTCACCTTGTAGTCCTTTATTGCCTGTCATTCCTTTGTTACCGTCTGGACCTTGATCACCTTTTGGTCCCTTATCTCCATCTCCTCCTTTGGCGCCGTTATTTCCCTGTTCTCCTTTTATGCCCTTGTTACCGTCCGGTCCTTTATCTCCTATCACTCCTTTGTCTCCACTCACTCCTTTGTCACCTTCTATTCCTTTTGTTCCAGTCACACCTTTGTCACCTACTGGTCCTTTGTCTCCGATCATTCCTTTGACACCATCTGTTCCTTTGTCTCCTACCACTCCTTTGTCACCTGGTGTTCCTTTCATTCCCTGTTCACCTTTGGGTCCTTTATCTCCTAGTGCTCCTTTCTCCCCTACCAATCCTTTATCTCCTACTGTTCCTTTGTCTCCTGTTGCTCCTTTGTTTCCTGTCATGCCTTTGTCCCCTATCACTCCTTTATCACCTGTCGCGCCTGTGTTTCCTTTTGGTCCTTTGTCACCTACCATTCCTTTGTCGCCAATTGCTCCTTTATCACCTACTATGCCTTTGTCACCTGCTGTTCCTTTGTCTCCTACCATTCCTTTATCGCCTGATGTCCCTTTATTTCCAGTCACTCCTTTGTCTCCTATTACGCCTTTATCTCCTTGCATTCCTTTATTTCCTGTCGCTCCCTTATTGCCCTCCATTCCTTCCGCACCTTTGTCCCCTAGTACTCCTATTAAAAAAATCAATTGACTTTACATTTAGGTGTGAAATGTTAAATGTTACTAAATGTGCAATTGATATCATATAATAATAACATTAGATATTAAATATCTATAATTTTATATACAATAGATATATACTGAAGGGAAAAAGAAACGCAGGGTCAACATTTTAGGTGATTTAATATTATTTATTCGAACGTTTTTTTTCTCAATATTAATATATAAGAATAAAAACACAAATTTAATCAACAAATTTTTAAAATGTCATTATATTTTGATCAATAATTCATAAGTAATTGAAACCATTTAACAGTACCCCCCAATACGTTAAAGTGAAATCGATTAACTCGTCAATATCTCGTATGCCCCCTCGCGCATCTGTTACAGCCCTGATTCTCCTGTGTATGGAGTTCATCAAAACATTTATCCTTTTCATGGCGATATTATCCCACTCTTCCAACAAGGCAGCCCTTAATTGGTCGAGAGTAGCGGGGTCATTCCGACGCCCCCTTACTCTCCTGTCCATTTCGTCCCACAGATGTTCGATTGGGGACAAATCTGGACTACGGAGGCCAATCGAGTGGGTTAATGTTATGATTGGCGAGAAAATCTTGACAAACTCTGGCTACATGGGACCAGGCATTATCCTGCTGGAAAATTAGGTGATGCTGTTGCACAAATGGAACTGCAACCGGCCGGGGAATTTCATCCCTATATCTTACACCTGTTAAATTACCGGCTATCACAATCAACGTTAATTAACGGCGCCTTTAACCCGTGAGATATCCCTCCCCAGACCATAAGCGAGCCACCCCAAACCTATCCCTCTCAAGAACGCAAGCGTCGGCGAAGCCTTCCCCGCGACGTCGGTATACACGATGTCGACCGTCCGGACGAAAAAGAGTGAACCGCGACTTTTCTGTGAAAAAGACCCGTCTCCATTGCCTCATTGGAAATTGTCGGGGACCATGTGCCGCCAACCAAGCCATACGACGCGCGCGACGTGCATGAGTGAGAGGAAAACCAATGTAAGGTCGACGAGCTCGCAGACCAAACTCGCGCAATCGGTTTCTCACAGTTTTTGTGTGAATGTGGAGATTATGATTGCCTACCGTAGTTAGAGCGGTTTCAGTGGCAGTAACGTGTCGATTACGCAGGTGGGCAAGACGAATATCCCTGTCTTGACGTGGCGTCGTTACGCGCGGACGTCCCCGTCGTGGACGGTCGGCAACCCTTCCAGTATCTCTCAGACGACGGACAAGACGCTCTATGGTGGAAACATACACACCAAATTGCAAAGCAACTTGTTGTTGCCTTTGATCTTGCATTAGCAATGCAATAGCCTGACCCCTCTGAACTTCCGTCAGCCGTGGCATGATTACAAGAGACTAAAATTAACTTGAAATAGTGGAAAGCGATGTTTATACCTGAAGAGTATAAAGTGGTATGACACTATGTGTTGACGAACTTGTTATCATTATTATGCACGTGTTATATGCTTTTTATCACTTTCTCTGTCACATGATACCTTTCACGGTTGAGTAACTTTAGACACCGATTGTAGTGCACACTGACCAAGCCACTCGTCTGCCCAGTTTTCGTAATTTTACGCCACGCAGTTAAAATAAATAGGAGCATATTATGTCACCCTGTGTTTCTCTTTCCCTTCAGTATATATAATAAAGTGTTTTTATCTATGTACAATATATATATATATATATATATATAATATGTGTTATCTATATACAATATATACAGATTAATACATAAAGCTATTTATTACATACTTTAGACATCTGCAGACGTAAACACCGGAAGTTGTTTATTTTGTCTGAAACTCACGAGGGGCACCTAATAACCGGTTATTTACCCGGGGTGTGAAAATATGGACAGTTTACCTCCGGTCAGATTGGTCATACAAAAATGCCTTTATTTTAACTAAGTATGTAATAAATATATATATACATAATAAGGTGTTTTATCTATATGCAATATATATATAATGAGATGTTTTATCAATATGCAATATATTCATGTCATGCAGGCTACATCGCATTTCTCAAATAATATTTATCATGTATGCTCTTAGTCAACAGATTATGGCCAAATGATTTCAAACATCTTTGGGATCACGTAACCTAAAGAGTATATACAGGATAGCTAAAACTATTCAATGTTACCTATCCCTTACCGTGATTGAGCATAGTTTTAGTTTTAGTCTGTAATCCTCTAGAGGATTAAAACGTCTCGTGCCTTTCCCCGCATTGATTTCAAACGCATTAATTTCAAATTTTGAAATAATGTTCGTGTTGAATAATGGGAGAAACAAATCCTCCTTCAGTTGCCAATGTGGGTTACGATATTTTTCCACTCTCGAGAGTTAAATGTAAAATTTTAACCACTCGCCTGACGGCTTATTGTTAGAATTTTTAATTTAACTCTCTTGAGTGGAAAAATATCGTAACCCACGGGCAACTGAAGGAGAATCTATATATACTAATATTATATAGGAGAGGAGAACATAAGCTGTGATAACATGTTCAATCCTTTTTTCTTCACATATCTAAAAATAAAATATATTTAAAATACTAGCCTTTGTTCCCTTCAGCTCCTTTATTTCCTGTGGGTCCCTTGTCTCCTGTATCTCCTTGGACTCCCTTCATTCCCTGTTCTCCCATGTTTCCTTTAACACCTTTCATTCCCTTTACTCCTTGCATGCCTTTCATTCCTTTCATTCCTTTATATCCTTTCATGCCTTTCATTCCTTTCGATCCTGGTGCTCCGGTATCGCCTTCCATACCCTTATCTCCAAGTGGTCCTTTCATTCCTTGTACACCCTTATCTCCTGTTGGTCCTTTATAACCCACTGCTCCTTTGTCGCCTGTCATTCCTTTATCTCCGTCTGTTCCTTTGTCGCCTGTTGTTCCCTTATCACCCGTTGTTCCTTTGTCCCCTACAGCTCCCTTATCTCCTGCTGTTCCTTTGTCACCTTTCGCTCCCGTATTTCCTGTTGCTCCTTTGTCTCCCACCATTCCTTTATCACCTGATGCTCCTTTATCTCCTAACATTCCTTTATCTCCGACTGCTCCTTTGTCACCTATCGCTCCCTTATTTCCAGTTTCTCCCTTGTTTCCTGACAATCCCTTATCACCATGGTCACCTTTCTGTCCCTTATCGCCTACAGGCCCTTTGTTACCTTGCACTCCCTGTATACCTTTCATTCCTTTGTTTCCTGTCATTCCCTTCATTCCTTTGTCTCCTGTATTACCTTGTAGACCTTTATCACCTTCCAAGCCTTAAATACAATTAAGGTTCAATGTAAGTATGAGCAAAGATAATGTATTCATTATAAATACAATAAAAACCATGTTGTTGAACATTCAGTACAACACTCAATTTCATAAAATAGTGACATTTGCAGTTTAGGTGAGGCAAAAACTAGCACATCTTATAAAATAATGTTGATACTCATCTTTTTCGTTTTCTGCGTTGTGTCTTTTGTTTTATTTCCTTCGTTCTTTATTTGTTTCCTATATTGCCTTTGTTTTTGCATTGTCCATGTTTGCTTGACTGGCCGTGGATTTTGTCTAACACATTTTGAAAAGAATCTTAAACAACGAAATCTCATTGCAGTCTATTACCTAATGAATAACGGTAATATATGTTATATATTTTGCTTTGTTCGCTGGTGTTTAATGCCACTTTCAGCAATATTTCAATTATATCTTGACGGTCAGTTTTATTGGTGGAGGAAACCGGAGGACTTGGAGAAAACCACCGACCTGTCGTAATGTCAAAGACCACCTTTATTACATAATGTTGTACACCTCGCCCTGATCGAGATTCGAACTCAAAACATCAGTGGTGATAGGCACTGATTGCATAGGTAGTAGTAAATCCAACTACCAAACGATCACGGCCACTACGGACCTTGATTTTATATCTGTATTTTGATTTTCTACTAGAAGGATAAACATTGCATTGATAAAAGGTTTCTTATTGTTTCAAATTTTCTTTGATAAAATAATAAACGTTGATTTATATGTGTAACGATGAGACTTAAAATGAGTTAATGAAGTTATAGTGAAAAACCTTCATAAAATCAAAGACAAACTTAACCAAGCAGTGTCATTCAATATATTACACCTTGCCACGAACCTATGTCCGAACTACCATATGATAGAGACTAAGGATAGTCTTTATATCACGATTTTAACAATTTGTATCATTATTTTGTTTGACTATACAATGTATTTACATATTTCACCAGCTTCCCCTCTATTGATGAAACATATTTTATCAAAAATTAATGCATAGCTCTACCTGTCAAATATTAATGCATAATTTTACCTTTCATTCCTTTGTCTCCTACTGCTCCTTTATTTCCTACTGGTCCTTTATCACCGATTGTTCCTTTATCACCTGTCACTCCTTTATCGCCTACCGTTCCTTTGTCTCCAGTCGTTCCCTTGTCTCCACTCACTCCTTTGTCTCCCAGCATCCCTTTGTCTCCTACTGGTCCTTTACCACCTGTCACTCCTTTATCTCCAAACATCCCTTTATCACCTACCGTTCCTTTATCACCTGATGCTCCTTTATCGCCAGTTGCTCCTTTGTTTCCTGTCGTTCCTTTATCACCGAAAGGTCCTTTGTTTCCTGTCATTCCCTTAGCTCCTGTATCTCCTGTCAAACCTTTATCACCCAGTGGACCTTTAGAATAAATTAAATTGACAATGATGATAATGTAGATATTACAGTTACATAGTTGAATTATCTATTGCTTATAATGTAGATTGATTACCTAAAATATCCCTGAAAATTACAGTCCAAATTAATGAATTGAACCTCTTTTAAGAGGTCACCGGGTTGCAACTAGATTAACACGATGGGTGCAAGAAGTGGAGCAGCAACTGCTTACCCTTCCGGAACACTTGATTTCATCCCCGGGTTTTAGTGGGGTTCGTGTTACTCGATCTTTTGTTTTATGTGTAATGTTATGTGGATTGTTGTTTGTCCTGTTGTCCATTTTTATTTAGCCATTGTGTTGTCTGTCCTTCTTCGATTTACGGATTATGATTACGCCTTCGGTATCTTTCGTATTTTGTTCTATTTAGGCTTGTTAAAAGGAACATCTATTAACATTCTAATTAAAAATATATGTTTGTTGTATGCTTCTTTACTTCTCAAGTTTTATTTGTGATACACTAACACCTAAAACAAACCCATCTCGTTAGTAGTCATGTAATTTAACCTTTCATCAACCTTTGACCGTCCAATCATATCAGTTACATCTACATGTACTAAGAAATAGTACAACAGGTCGTGGTTTGTACTCGGATTTGATATCTAAAGATTTAGTAGACGCGTCGCTGATCTAAAATTTAAATTGATTGATTGATTGTTGGTGTTTAACGCCACCTTCAGCAATATTTCAGCTATATCATGGCGACCAGTTTTAGTGGTGGAAGAAGCCGGAGTACCTGAAGAGAACCACCGACCATGGGCAAGCAAGTGGTAAGCTTTATCACTTACGGCTACGAGTCGAGTGCACTCTTTTTTTTCTAATTTACAAAGCCGGGTGCGAACCCACGCCGTATTGGTGATAGGCTTTTATGAGTTGTTAGGTAATCTAACTACCTAACTCATTGAGCCATCCGGGCCTTCTAAAATTTGAATCCTCACACAATCCCGAATTGTAACACGACTCAACAAGCATCTAACATTAATTATAGTTATTGTTGTGGTGTTTAATGACACCTATATAAATATTTCAGCCATATCGCGGCAATCAGTTCTATTGATGTAGGAAACTGGAGGACCAGGAGAAAACCACCGACCTGTCGCAAGTCATTGACAAACTTTATCACATAATGTTGTATCGAGTACACCTCACCATAAGCAAGATTCGAATTCTCAACTTTAGTGGTGATATTCACTGACTACAAAGGTAGTTGTAAATAAAAATAGCATACGATCACGACCGCGACGGCCCCAAATTTCTATAAGAATGGGTGAAATATAATTATTAAGAATATATATATATATATATATATATATAAACACTAGTGAATACAAATTTGATTATTTTGCAAAATTGTGATTTTACTTTAGAATAGTTGCATACTACTCAACGAAAATAAATTAAGTGTTCAGATTAAGTCTATGTTTATCGAACGTTTTAGTTTGAACGTTTGTTTATTCTTGTTTGTTTGAACGAATATACATTAGGTCTTGTCCCCAGTATAAAAATAAAAATATTTATAGTTGTTACTTGTGGGTTACAAGAACATCTCCCTTAACGGAGCGAAAAAAATGCATATATAGTACTTTGATATTTATGTCGGAAATATTTCATTTAAAAATTGTGTTTTTTGGCTTTGTTTTTGTTTTTGTTTTTGTTTTTGTTTTTTTTCCCATGTCAATGGCTGTCGTTTTGAAACCTCTTTGAACTTCTTTGAACTGAAAACATTTTTATACGCACTATTTTATATTTAGAATAAACTATTACATTAGTTTGGGGAAAACATTTTGAAACTTCTTTGAACTGGAAACATTCTTATACATGATATTTTATATTTAAAATAAACTACAATAATTATTTTAAAAAAAAAATCCACACAAAAAAATTACTCAAATATTTATTTTTTTCGTTTCCATGGCAACGACAAACATCTCTTTTTTTGTTTTTTGCTTCACTTTACGCTAAATTACAATGTATATATACATTTACTTAAATAAACTGACATGAACGTTTGTTCATTGTATCAAAGAAAATGTCCAAAATGATGAAAATCATTTCCATGTCAACGAGGTCATTTGATATAATTGCATAAATGGTTTGCTGTTTAACGCCACTTTCAACTATATTTCAGTTATATCGTGGCGGTCTTTTTTATTGGTACAGGAAAATGGAGTAATCATAACCATGACGACCCAATAATTACAAAATAAAAATATTAACTATGCTTAGGAATATTACCGTGGAAGTAGAAGACAAAATAAGTATTAGATTTTCTAGAAGAAACACAATCTTCCTCACATTTCGTTAGGGAGACTTAATTATATCAAAACAATTGCAGTTACTCAAACTTACCTTTGTCACCTGTCATTCCTTTATCTCCTTGCATACCCTTTTCTCCTTTCATGCCTTTAACTCCCTGCATCCCCTTCATTCCCTTCATTCCTTTGTAGCCTTTCATTCCTTTCATTCCTTGCACTCCTTTGTTCCCATCAGGTCCTTTGCCACCTATCACTCCTTTATCACCTGATGTTCCTTTATCTCCTACCATTCCTTTGTCACCTGTTGCTCCTTTATCACCTAATGTTCCTTTATCTCCTACCATTCCTTTTTCACCTATCACTCCTTTATCTCCTTCTGCTCCTTTGTCACCTGCTACTCCCTTGTCACCTTCAGCTCCTTTATCACCTGATGTTCCTTTATCTCCTGCCACTCCTTTGTCGCCTGCTACTCCTTTGTCACCTGATGTTCCCTTTTCACCTGCTGCTCCTTTATTTCCTGTCATTCCTTTGTCACCTACTGCTCCTTTATTTCCTGTACTTCCTTTGTCTCCTATTGGTCCCTTATCGCCTATCATTCCTTTATCACCAGTTTCACCTTCACTGCCTTTTGCTCCTGTATCTCCTGTCATTCCCTTGTCACCTGTTGATCCCTTCATGCCTTTCATTCCCTGTACTCCTTTCATGCCTTTCATTCCTTTCATTCCTTTGTATCCTTTCATTCCTT
The DNA here is from genome assembly GCA_002080005.1 of Gigantidas platifrons. Lineage (NCBI taxonomy): Eukaryota > Metazoa > Mollusca > Bivalvia > Mytilida > Modiolidae > Gigantidas > Gigantidas platifrons. The sequence goes on along the minus strand of MJUT01042320.1, from coordinate 88,721 downwards.
TCATTCCATCTTCACCGGTTGTCCCCTTATTGCCTGTCGCTCCTTTGTCCCCTGTATCTCCTGTTGCACCTTTTGCTCCCGTATCACCTTTTGATCCTTTGTCACCTGTCGCTCCTTTATTTCCTGTCGCTCCTTTGTCACCTGTTGCTCCATCTTCTCCTGTCACTCCCTTGTCACCATCTGCTCCTTTATTTCCTGTCATTCCTTTGTCACCAATTACTCCTTTATCTCCTGCTACTCCTTTGTCGCCTAGTGCTCCTTTATCACCTGTACCTCCTTTGTCACCTGTTGTACCTTTGTCCCCTATGACTCCTTTATCACCTAGTGGTCCTTTATCTCCTATAGTTCCTTTGTCACCTGCCACACCCTTATCTCCCTGCATGCCTTTCATTCCTTTGTCGCCATCTGGCCCTATTATTAAATACAATGAAATAATTAAGTAGTTAAATGTTTCGACTTTTTGAAAGAGGACATAGAGAACGAAGGCACCCTTGGGTAACCTTGTGACCTATATTAAACCCCATTACACCGCGAATAAGACATTAACAAATATAGAGCACTTAATATATGTGTTTGTACGTAACTGCATACATATTTCACAGTGAGGGAAAAACATGAAATAATTTTGTGCTTTGCATGTTGGAGAACAGGATCATCTGTTGCCATGGTTTCTATAATTTATCTATTACATTTTGGAGCTGTTGCCACAGTGTGGTATTTTTTATGTTTCATTTTATTTCAGCAATTTATTGCTATGTCGTGACTATTATATTTAATAGGGTATGAAGGCTCGGGGGGAGAGGGGGCTTTAATGAACTGATATATAAAACCTCTTCTCTAGGTATGTATTAGAAAACTTTTACACTTGATGTGGTGATCGGATCGCAAAACCTCGTCAATAGTGTTAGAATGAAAACCTTTACCGCTCTACCACTATGTCCCTTATATGGGCTATATAGTAAGTGTATTCAAAATGAATAAATATTATTGTGTTAATCTTAAGTTAATCTACTAGGATTATCTGTTAATCCTATTCCAGTATAATCTTACAACAAAATTGAAATTCTCCTAATATATTAGATATGTTAGTAATGCGGATGCTTTCAATACAAATGGAAGTAAACATTTAGTGTATGCAGACAATATCAAGATAGTTCCTTTGATGTTCGCTTCATTAAACAGTAACACAACGGGTGTAATTAATGGAACATGAACGGCTGTCCTTCCAGAGCACCTGCAATCACATCCGGTTTTAGTGGAGTTCGTGTTGCTGTTTTCTGTGTAGTATTTTGTAGATCATTGTTTGTCCTTTGTTGTCTTTCTTGGCCATTGTATTTTCTGTCTTTCTTGGCCATTGTACTTTCTGTCTTTCTTGGCCATTGTATTTTCTGTCTTTATTTGCTGTGCGGTTTCCAATTACCCCTTTGGTTTTTTGGTATTTAAACATTTCTTTTTATTCTTTTATTATTGTTATATTTGAAACGTCTGGAATTGGGATCGAGGACTTCAGCTCCTGCATCGACGGAAACTGCTCTATCAACTGACCTTAAGGAGACACTAGATCATATAGTTTGCTTGTTCGTTTGATGGTGTTTAACGCCACTTTCAATAATATTTCAGTGATTTCGTGGCGGTCAGTTTTATTGGTGGAGGAAACTGGAGTACCCAGAGAAAAACACCGGCCTGTCGCAAGTCACTGACAAACTTTATCACATAACGTTGTACCGAGTACGCCTCGCCTGAGCGGAGTTCGAACGCACAACGTTAGTGGTGATATGTACGTACTGATTGCATAGGGAAATGGCCAGGATATTAGCCTTTTGCAGGATTTTAGGCTTGGGCAAGATATTATCCTTGGGCAAGATATTAGCCTTGTGCAGGATATTAGCCTTATTTCATTATAGCATCTATATAAAATTAGAAACACAATTATCTTAGAAACAAAACAAAATATCGTCAAAGATTCATGAAAACCTACCTTTCATTCCAATCATTCCTTTATCACCTGTTGCGCCTTTGTTGCCCGTTGATCCTTTGTCTCCTACGGTTCCTTTGTCTCCCGTTGTTCCTTTGTCACCAACTGGTCCTTTATCTCCTAACATTCCTTTGTCACCGATAACTCCTTTCTGTCCTGGGTTTCCGTCACCACCTTTATCGCCGATGGGTCCTTTGTCTCCTGTCATTCCCTTGTTTCCTGTCGCTCCTTTGTTTCCTACAATTCCTTGTTCACCCTTTACTCCCTTATATCCTGTTGCTCCTTTATTCCCTGTTGCGCCTTTGTTTCCTGTCATTCCTTTGTCGCCTAGCATTCCTTTATCGCCTACCAATCCTTTGTTACCGTCTGGTCCCTTGTTTCCTGTGGCTCCCTTCATGCCTTTCATCCCTTTTACACCTTGCATGCCCTTCATTCCCTTCATTCCTTTATACCCCTTCATTCCTTTCATTCCTTTGTCACCAGTTTCGCCAGTTAGGCCCTTGTCACCTGCTGTTCCTTTGTCACCTACCATTCCTTTGTCTCCCACTGCTGCTTTGTCACCCACCATTCCTTTGTCACCTGACACTCCCTTATCACCTTGCACTCCCTTGTTGCCATCCATTCCCTTTACGCCCTTGTCACCTATTGGTCCTTTGTCGCCTGTCGTTCCTTTGTTACCTGCTGGTCCTTTGTCACCTATTGGTCCTTTGTCTCCTGTGTCTCCTGTTAATTATGAGTATGCATGTTAATATTAATATCGAGTTATGGTTCTTTTAAATATTACTATGAAGGCAATGAGATCTAATTATCACGCAGGGAAATTATGATTCTGTTAACTGGCTTAGTCCCGCCACATTTTTGTGCTTGTTCCTAGCCAAGGCCTGGATTTCCAACGTTATATGTTGTGCTATTTTTACGTTAAATGATTTAAGGTAAAAGATTATTGGTCGGTTTGTTGATAGTAGTGAAATTGTTCACCATCACTGTTTAAACTTACTTTTCATAAATAATATGCATACTACGTAAATATACTGTTATACTACGTAAATAAGATTGGGTCAAACATGTAAAAAAAAATTCTACCATCAGTTAATTGCATGCATTATTTAGGTTAAAGATATCGTATTATTGACATTTATTTCTCTTAGGACATCAATTCTCGAATAAAACCAACATGACATCCTAGGTAATTTCCTATACGTCAACGTGTAATGTGTAATGTGGGTGCATTCATTTACAGCAGCTGATGAATGTCAGTGTTTATGACAAAAAATATTGTAACGTTGTTAGGGTTACTTAGGGGTATGGTGCTTAACTCCACTTCCAATAATATTTCAGTTATATCATTGCGTTCAGTTTTATTGGTGGAGAAAACCGGAGAACCCGGAGAAAACAACAGGCCTGTAACAATTCACTGACAAACCTTATCACATACTAATGTACCGATCGGCATTCTAACTCACAACTTTAGTGGTGATATGTATTGATTGCATAAGTAGTTATAAATCATACGAACTACCACAAAATCACGACCACGACCACCCCTAATCTTGTAATGATGCTCAAATATCATCACCAACAAAAATAAAGAAATTGAAATATATAAGGTTATAAGTAGTCTGTCTGTATCTCATTATGGTATATGAAGATACTATATCCTGGACTGTCTTTGGCTATGCAATCCCTAGTGTGTAAATACATTCGTATTTTTAATATATTCGGTAAACTAATGAAACAATGTTAGTCTTATATATCATCCATTTCATTAGACTTTTGTATAGTTGTAGTGTATTTCAGGTTTTGACGACATTAATGCGAGTCGTTCTTAAATGTGTACTTCCTTTCGCGAGCTATGATGACAGTTTTGTTTTTGTCTCAAGCTCCTGATGTCTATTTTGGTGGTTGGTTTGGATAGTTTGGTTCTACTGTGTTTAACGCCACTTTCAACAACATTTTAGTTATATATCGTGGCGATGGGTTTTGTTGGTGGAGGAAACTGCAGTACCCGGAGAAAACCACCAACCTATCGCAAGTTACGAACAAACTTTATCACATAATGTTGTATCGAGTACACCGCGTCGTGAACGGGTTTAGAACTCACAACTTTTCACGCTTTGAAGACATTAATGTGAGCGGGTTGTTTTATGTCTACTTCCTTTCGAAAACTGTGATCCTCATATTTTTGTTGCATTTGTCCCAAGCTAGGATTTACATTTTGATAGAATCGTTGACCATCACTGGGTATACTTTCTTTACATAATACTACCATGTACAAGTAGTAATGACACATCTAACTCTGTGAGTTTTTACCTTTAGTTCCGTCGTCGCCGTCAACTCCATCCATTCCTGACATTCCCTTGTCACCCACGGGTCCTTTGTCACCAATAACTCCTTTGTTACCTGTTGCTCCTGTATTACCAGTTGAGCCTTTATCACCTGATGCACCTTTATCTCCGACCATGCCTTTATCACCTGCTGTTCCTTTATCGCCATCTGCTCCTTTATCACCTGTCACTCCTTTACCGCCGATTACTCCTTTATCTCCTGCCGGTCCTTTGTCACCAATTGCACCTTTATTTCCTACCATTCCCTTGTCCCCAGGAGCACCATCACCCCCTGGTGTTCCATCCGTACCATTATTACCTGGGGTACCTTTACAAAAGAACATCAGAAAAGTTATCTTGTTTGCAATAGATATTACAGTCCAACGTGTTTGTGTTGAAAGAACCGTGTTTTTTTTTGCATTAAAAGAGGTTTTAAAGCTTACAACACTTGTAAGCAGCAATTTCAGTGTACCCATACACGACCTTATATTTCTGTGTATCCAAAAAACGACCTTACATTTCAGTGTATCCAAAAAACGACCTTACATTTCAGTGTATCCAAAAAACGACCTTACATTTCAGTGTATCCAAAAAACGACCTTACATTTCATTGTATCCAAAAAACGACCTTACATTTCAGTGTATCCAAAAAACGACCTTACATTTCAGTGTATCCAAAAAACGACCTTACATTTCATTGTATCCAAAAAACGACCTTACATTTCAGTGTAACCAAACACGACCTTACATTTCAGTGTAACCAAAAAACGACCTTACATTTCAGTGTATCCAAAACACGACCTTACATTTCAGTGTAACCAAAAACGACATTACATTTCAGTATATCCAAAAATTGTATCAAGTTTCGAGATTACAAGATTTGACTGTGGATGATCTTGAATTCAACATTATGGGTGCTCTCAAGTGTAGTAGGTCAAGGGTTATAGTTCATACCTGTCTTGATTAATGTATATTCATGACAGATATCTAATCAGTAAACAGTATGCACCTACAATCTGATTTATAATTATATGAAATGGTTGATCCAAACCAGGAAAAAAATCGATCATGACTGTAGTCTATCGATTTTGCCTCTTCCTTTGATATTTGATTTTGGTATTTTGGTATTTTGGTATTTTAGTATTTTGGTATTATTATTTTTTTTCATTTTATCTTATATATCGGTTCTATATTCTCGAGGTTTTCACTTCCTGTCTGTATCCATTATTTGTTTTAAATATTTTAACCAAACATATGTGTGTCTCCCTAATTTTCAAGATTTTCCGATAAAAGAGTGAGAGAACATTTTTGCGGAACCATCGATAGGGTTAAGGTGTTTAACACCACTTTCAACAATATTTCCATTGCATCGTGGCGATCAGCTTTTTTTTTTTATTGGTGGAGGAAACCGCAGTATCTGGAGAAAACCATCGACCTGCCGCAAGTCACAACCAAGCTTTATCACATAATGTGAATACACATCGCCTGTGTGATTCGAACTCACAACGTTAGGCATTGATTGTAAGGTAGTTATAAATCCAACTACTATACGATCGTGAAAGCCCACCGAAACCAACGATATTATTGTTGAAAATCGTTAAGTCAAACGATGCGTTAGCATCACGATTGATAGAAAACTATCTTATGAGGCCATTTTTTAATACCAAAGGTGGCCTGTTAATACAGGTTCAACTGTATTTAGGATTTATAAAAAAAAATACAAACACATTTACCTTTATCTCCTTGCACTCCTTTATCACCTTTTGCTCCTTTATCACCTGTGGTTCCCTTATCACCTGTGTCTCCTGTTGCACCTTTGTTCCCTGTTGCTCCTTTATTTCCTGTCATTCCTTTGTCACCCAGTAATCCTTTATCCCCTTGTACTCCTTTATCACCATCGATTCCCTTATCACCTGTGTCTCCTGTTGCACCTTTGTTCCCTGTTGCTCCTTTATTTCCTGTCATTCCTTTGTCACCCAGTACTCCTTTATCTCCTTGTACTCCTTTATCACCAGTGACGCCCTTTGCACCTTTGTCTCCTTCTGCTCCTTTATTTCCTGTCATTCCTTTGTCGCCTAATGGTCCTTTAACTCCTGTTGCTCCTTTGTCACCTGTTCCTCCTTTATTACCGTCAAATCCTTTGTTTCCTTGCATTCCTTTATCTCCTGTTACTCCTTTGTCACCAATTGCTCCTTTATTTCCGTCAACTCCTTTGTTTCCTTCTGCACCTTTCATACCTTTCATTCCTTTGACTCCTTGCATACCTTTCATTCCTTTCATTCCTTTATATCCCTTCATGCCTTTCACGCCCTTCATTCCGTCTTCACCTGTTGCTCCTTTATCTCCAGACACCCCTTTGTCGCCTGTTGCTCCTTTATTTCCGTCAACTCCTTTGTTTCCTTGTAGGCCTTTGTCACCTGCTACTCCTTTATCACCTGCTCCTCCTTTGTTACCTACCAACCCTTTGTCACCCACTGTTCCTTTATCTCCCACCACTCCTTTGTCACCGTCTGCTCCTTTGTTGCCTGTAACTCCTTTATCACCTGCTGTTCCTTTGTTTCCTCCCATTCCTTTGTCACCCACAGCTCCTTTATTTCCCACCACTCCTTTGTCACCGTCTGCTCCTTTGTTGCCTGTGGCTCCTTTATTTCCATCAACACCTTTGTTTCCATCTGCACCTTTGGTACCTTTCATTCCTTTGACTCCTTGCATTCCTTTCATTCCCTTCATTCCTTTGTATCCTTTCGCACCCTTCATTCCGTCATCACCTGCTACTCCTTTGTCGCCTTGTACTCCTGTGAAATGAAAAAAAATATTCCTTTTAGTATCATTTTTCGCACATCCTTTAGTCAATTCTAAGTATACCGTATACCCCTAATTTAATTTAAAGTGTGCCGTACATTCCTAGTTCAATTATAAGTGTACCTATTGCATCTAATGCGAAAGTATGTCGATTTATTTGTTACCGATTGATAATTTTTGCATGCTAGTATTTCTAAGCTTAATTTCGAATCATCGAATCATGACGATCCATCACATTACATGGGTTGGAAGATACTACCTTTTTGTAGTTTGATTTACGGGAGAAATGGAGGAAAAGAGCAATGATAAATATCTCCCCCACCCCTCCCCCCTAAATTATAAACAATGATTCCTTAAGAATATCTAAATATCTAGTCAATTTATACATTCCAACATGAGCAGATTAATGGGATTACCAATTGAGATACATGGAGGAATCCTGGACACCACTTGGTGGTTATTTGACTTGTTGCACATGTAACAAACAATGCGGTAAAAAGGTGGACAGGCTTTATCCCAAGTGCAATAAACCGGAACACGTGGTAAAAA
>MJUT01042320.1:63760-79804 GCA_002080005.1 Gigantidas platifrons | reverse complement strand
TTTTTTTATTAGATTTTAGAACTGTTTCGACAGCGTGGTATTTTTGTTTTATGAGATTTTAGAACTGTTTTGACAGTGTGGTATTTTTTGTTTTTTTATTAGATTTTAGAACTGTTTTGACAGTGTGGTATTTTTTTTTTATTTTTTTTTTATTAGATTTTAGAATTGTTCCGACAGTGTGGTATTTTTTGCTTTTTTATATTAGATTTTAGAACTGTTTCCACAGTGTGGTATTTTTTTTTATTAGATTTTAGAACTGTTTTGACAGTGTGGTATTTTTTGTTTTTTTATTAGATTTTAGAACTGTTTCAACAGTGTGGTATTTCTTCTTGTTTTATTAGATTTTAGAACTGTTTCGACAGGGGTATTTTTTGTTTTGTTATTAGATCTTAGAACTGTTTCGACAGCGTGGTATTTTTTTGCGGGTTTTTTTTATAAGATTTTATAACTGTTTCGACAGCGTGGTATTTTTTGTTTTATCAGATTTTAGAACTGTTTCGACAGTGTGGTATTTTTGCTTTTTTATATTAGATTTTAGAACTGTTTCCACAGTGTGGTATTTTTTTTCATTAGATTTTAGAACTGTTTCCACAGTGTGGTATTTTTGGTTTTTTTTTTATTAGATTTTAGAACTGTTTCGGCAGTGTGGTATTTTTGTTTTTTTATTAGATTTTAGAACTGATTGGACAGTGTGGTATTTTTTGTTAGATTTTAGAACTGTTTCGACAGTGTGGTATTTTTTGTTAGATTTCAGAACTGGTTCGACAGTGTGGTATTTCGGTTAGATTTTCGAACTGTTTCGACAGTTTGGTATTTTTTGTTAGATTTTAGAACTGTTTCGACAGTGTGGTATTTTTTGTTAGATTTCAGAACTGGTTCGACAGTGTGCTATTTTTGTTAGATTTTCGAACTGTTTCGACAGTGTGGTATCTTTAGTGCTTCATTTTATTGCAAGTTCTTGTGTAAAGTTAGCTATGTCAACCCATTACCTAGAAATGTTTCATCATGATGATTGTCAATACATTTTAATATGTTGTGGGTTGTTAAAACCCATTTTCGTTCACTATTAAAACGGATTCTCCTTGTTATTGACAGGATGTTTGGTAACAAACTAAGATATTGTCAAAGTATTTTTATTCGTTGTCTCCAATTTTCATGGTTTCTACAAAATCCATTAATCCATTGGTTCTTGAATTCGTGGTTTCAAAGATTAGAATCAACAATAAAAATTGTATTTTCGTTTAATTTCTATTTTCGTGGTTTAAGTGAATCACGAAATCCACGAAAATCAGAACCCAAGGATTAATAATGATTTCACAGTAATTCGAGTTACACATATTTGCAGCTTGCATACACAGTGGCAAAATCGATATCACCACTGATTTACTTTGAAATTTACTTTGAACAATTTTCTTTTTATAACTCGCTTCTGATATCAACTGTATAACAGTTTATTTCATGTCTACTTTTTCATATTCTAATGTGGTATTATGTCTTACCTTTATCCCCTGATGTTCCTTTATCTCCCAACTCTCCTTTGTCACCTGATGGCCCTTTGTCTCCCGTTGTTCCTTTGTCGCCTGATGCTCCTTTGTTTCCTGTCATTCCTTTGTTACCCATTAGTCCTTTGTTTCCTGTCATTCCTTTATCGCCAATCATTCCTTTCATACCCTTATCTCCTACCGGTCCTTTAACTCCGATTGCTCCTTTGTCACCTGCTGCTCCTTTGTCACCAGCTGCTCCTTTGTCTCCTGATGTTCCTTTATTTCCATGTGGTCCTTTGTCACCAACCATTCCTTTGCCACCAACCATTCCTTTATCACCAACCATTCCTTTGTCACCAACCATTCCTTTATCACCAACCATTCCTTTATCACCAACCATTCCTTTATCACCTGACTGTCCTTTATTTCCATCTGGCCCTTTGTCACCAATTGTACCTTTATCACCCGGTGTGCCAGTTGCTCCTTTGTCGCCTACTGACCCTTTGTCGCCAGATAATCCTTTATCTCCTTGTACACCTTTGTCACCGTCCACTCCCTTATTGCCGTCAACTCCTTTGTTCCCCTGTGCCCCTTTTATACCTTTCATTCCTTTAACCCCTTTTATGCCTTGCATGCCTTTCATTCCTTTCATTCCTTTGTATCCCTTCATACCCTTCATTCCTTGATCACCTTTTGGGCCTTTATCTCCTACCATTCCCTTGTCACCTTTATTTCCTGTTTAAGAAAAAGAAAATTATTTTGTAATCATAGTATTTATTTATCCTCCTTCTTGAGGGGCATATTGTTTTAGTCCTGTAGGTCTATCAGTCCGTTTGTCGCAAAAGTTTGTAGTGCAACTCCTACATTTAAAATGGAAATTTCTCAAAACTTTGCGCGGTATTATCTATAGAGTTCTCGTCCATTTTTACTTTGAATATTTCATCAAAATATTTTTTGGCGGAAGGAGACATTTGTGATTGCTTCAAAATATCCTTTGACTAGACCATTAAAATGCTGTGAAATCAAATGTCTGCATATCTGGATTTATAAGTAATATCGTTACATAAGTCTTTGGGGATGGGGATGCAAATGATAATATGGCATTAATCAGCAACATATCATTGCGCGGAAACCACTATATTTAAGTTACTATATATCATCCCGTGTGATCGATAATTGTGCGTACGGAACAAACCATAAACAAGTCTCCTCTGCTCAAAGGACGACACGTCACATGATTAACACGTGTTTGGCACTTTCAACCATCCATATGTATAAAATTTGTATAATGTAAGTCACTTTAATACAGTGTCGTCTGAAAGAGGAGAAATACAGACACAATCAATAAGTACTTCCGGATTAGACCATTGTGGGGGATATGAAAGAGAATAACTTTCTCCCATTACTTATTCATATGGAGTGATCCCCTTTCTTTTTCATTTTATAGGGACATTTAATCCTTAAGGTGGTACCTAACACTACAGGGATATAACTCTTTAAAATCAGTTGAACGTTTTGATCATATGATATTTGTATGCAGATTTCAAGCATCTCGGTGATCAAAACCACAGAGAGAAAAGCTGGTATGTGGCTAGTGAATGTATAGCTCTGAGTCTGTCTGTTGGAATTTGTTAAAAATTTTATATTTATTACAGTGGATAAATTCAAACACACTGCCAAAATAATAAGAAAATTAAACGAGCAGATCAAATATTACCTGAAGTGTATGGTACCACCTTAAGTTTTTTTTTCTCGATTATGTTGAACATTTCTGTGGGACGGGTGCGAATGCTAGTCCAACATTTCTTTTTATGAACACTTTCTTTTTGAAATTATATTTACTTAGACCACGGCACGTGAAGAATCCTATTTTTATTTTCACTCTTTATAAAGACATGTTGTTGTTTTGATAGGACCTGTTTGATAAGTTAAAATGACATAGAATGAAACCACAGTCAATTTTACACCAGTAAATATACATGTACTCTCACCTTGCATTCCCTTATCACCATGTGCTCCTTTATCTCCAACCATTCCTTTGTCTCCTGGTGTTCCTTTGTCACCTGCTACTCCTTTATCTCCTGACACTCCTTTGTCGCCATCTGTTCCTTTGTCACCTGCTACTCCTTTGTCGCCTACAACTCCTTTGTTGCCTACAACTCCTTTGTCACCGGTTGTTCCTTTATCTCCTACCATTCCTTTGTCTCCTTGCATTCCTTTGTCACCTTTTGATCCCAGTGGTCCTTTGCTTCCTATCACTCCTTTGTCTCCTGGTGTTCCTTTGTCACCTTGTATGCCTTTATTACCCTGCATTCCTTTATTTCCATCCATACCTATTAATGTCAAATAATTATCATATTTGCAAATACATATATAGTTTAGACAGGTTTTTGGTTTACTCAGGGTTCAATTACCTAGACATTTAGTAGATGGGACTGTAAAGTCTGTCTGGTTTAGGCAGGTGTTCGGTTTAAACAGGGTTCAATTACATAGACATTTAGTAGATGGGACTGTAAAGTCTGTCTGGTTTAGGCAGGTGTTCGGTTTAAACAGGGTTAGGTTTAGACAGGTTTGACTGTATTAACATTTGCATAAACTGTTCTAATTCTGTACTTGTGCCAAGCCCGGATAAGGATTTACAACGTCAAATGTAGTGGGTTTTTTAATTATTTTAGATTAGTTCACTGTAGCGAAACACCTGATAAAAGATAGCTGAATACCACATTGAAACCATAGAAATAACGTACATTATTTAAGAAAATGCGTAAAAATTCTTCTAAACTCAAACGGTTTCACATCGAAACATACATTAACATATGGGGGCATTAACTGTAGAACATAACAATACCAACTAAATTCCAATAAGTCTTACAGTTTGTAAGAACATTCCAAGAATTTTGTCAGTAAACTAGTTGCATGAATGTTTCGGGGAACTGTAATATCTGATGATGTTTAAATGGTATGGTGAAATTAAATTCTACAATGACTCCCTTATACAATGATGTATATTTCAATAAAAAAAAGTTCAGATGTAATAAGAATAAAATCGCATTTTGTTAAATAACGTACGTTATTATCAAGGTTTCAATGTGGTATTCAGCTATCGTGTTTCGCTACAGTGGAGTTGACGGTTGTTCGTATTGTTGATATTAGTGGAAATGTTGACGATCACTGTTTAAGAAAAGTTTAAAGATACCAAAGGGGTAATCAGAATCTGTACATCGAATAAGTACAAACAACACAATGGGCAAAAGAAAAAGTACAAAAGAACAAACAACGATCTACAAAACACTACACCAAAAACTAAAGATCAAGCAACACAAACCACAAAAAAAACGGGGATAAATTCAGGTGCTCCGGAAGGATAAACAGTTTCTGCTTCACTATTGTCACCTGTCGTGTTAAACTAGTTAATGTGAAAAGTTCAATATTTGTAAATTACAAAAAAGGGTGCACTCGACTCGCAGCCGCTAGTGATAAAGTTTACCAGTTGCTTGCCCGTGATCGGTGGTTCTCTCTGGGTACTCCGGCTTCTTCCACCACTAAAACTGATCGCCATGAAATAGCTGAAATATTGCTGAAAGTGTCGTTAAACACAAAATATTAATTAATTAATCAATCAATCAATATTTTAGTGTTCTTGCTGGTCATCCTTTCCAAGTGTCCAGTATTTTTTTCTGCTATTCGAAAATAATATACCATATATTAACTATACTGGGAATTGTGTTGTCATGAAATTATATATGTAAAAAAATCAATTACAGTTGTGAAAAATGCGTTTTCTCAGTATCTTCGGAGCACCTGAGTTCACCCCCGGTTTTAAATGGAGTTCGTGTTACTCGATCTTTAGCTTTATGTGTAATGTTTTGTAGATCGTTGATTGTCCTGTGATATACAGATTCTGATTACCCCTTTGGCATCTTCAAACTTGTTCTTTCAAAGTCAATGCTGACGTGATGATGACATACACATGTTATGATAGTAAATACCTAAAGAGATTATATACACTGTATTCACTCCCTAAGTCTTAATTTTACTATAAACTGATTTTGACCATGGACATTTCTCAAAGAATCCAATGTATGGAAAGCAGATCGTATCAAATAACCTTGTGATCGTTTTTCATATTGTTTCGTCTTTATCTTATATTTTACTCGTTCTGGTTTGTGCTTGCGGGCATTGTTACCTTGGTATCTCTGTTCATATTTACTTGCATTAAAAAACCCAGAGATTATTGAAATTTAACTGATAATGTTTTTTAAATGCATTACAAATAGGATATAAGCATTACAAATAGGATAAATGTATTACAAATAGGATATAAGCATTACAAATAGGATAAATGTATTACAAATAGGATAGATGCATTACAAATAGGATAAATGTGCTACAAATAGGATAAATGTATTACAACAAGGATAACTGCATTACAAATAGGATAGATGCATTACAAATAGGATAGATGAATTACAAATAGGATAAATGTGTGACAAATAGGATAAATGTATTACAACAAGGATAAATAGGATAAACGCATTACAAATAGGATAAAAGCATTACAAGTAGGATAAAAGCATTACAAATACGACAAAAGCATTACAAATAGGATAACTGCATTACAAATAGTATAAATGTGTTACAAATAGGATAAATGCATAACAAATATGATAGATGCATTACAAATAGGATAAATGTGTTACAAATAGGATAAATATATTACAAATAGATGGATGCATTACAAATAGGATAAATGTATTATAAATAGGATAAATGTATTATAAATAGGATAAATACATTACAAATAGGATAAATGTATTATAAATAGGATAAATACATTACAAATAGGATAAATGTATTATAAATAAGATAAATGTATTATAAATAGGATAAATACATTACAAATAGGATAAATGTATTATAAATAGGATAAATGTATTATAAATAGGATAAATGTATTATAAATAGGATAAATACATTACAAATAGGATATACCTTTGTCTCCGACTGGTCCTTTGTCACCCGTAGCTCCGTCCGTTCCATCTGTTCCGTCCGTTCCTGGTGAGCCATCTGTTCCGTCAGTACCCTGTGGTCCTTTAGCTCCCGTAGGTCCTTTATCTCCTGTTCCACCCTTAGTTCCTGTTGGTCCTTGATTTCCTATTGCTCCCTTATCTCCTGTTTCACCAGATATTCCTTTGTTACCTACTGGTCCTTTCATTCCCTGTACCCCTTTGTCACCTACTGGTCCTTTATCTCCAACGGCTCCTTTGGATCCAGTTGTCCCATCTTCCCCTGGTGTGCCATCCTCTCCATTATCACCTTTAACTCCTTTAATTCCAGGCATTCCTTTGTCACCTAGTAGTCCCTTGCTTCCGGTAGGTCCTTTATCTCCTATAATTCCCTTCATTCCTTTGTCACCAGTGGTACCTTTATCACCTGCAACACCTTTATCTCCTAGCATTCCTTTTTCACCTTTTGCACCCTGCATACCTTTGTCTCCTTGAAGTCCCTTATCACCAGATGCCCCTTTGTCTCCTGTGACTCCTTTATCACCTATTGGCCCTTTGTCTCCTATCACTCCTTTACCACCTAAGAGCCCTTTGTCTCCTACCACTCCTTTATCACCTATTGGCCCTTTGTCTCCTACCACTCCTTTATCACCTGATGCTCCTTTGTCTCCTGTGAATCCTTTATCACCTGTTGATCCTTTTTCTCCTATCATTCCTTTATCACCGGTTGCTCCCTTATCTCCTGCCATTCCTTTATCTCCTACTGTTCCTTTATCTCCTGCCATTCCTTTATCGCCTATTGCCCCTTTGTCTCCTACCGTTCCTTTATTACCGTCTGGTCCTTTGTCTCCTACCACTCCTTTATCGCCCATTGTTCCCTTGTTTCCTGTCATTCCTTTATCACCGATTTGTCCCTTGTCTCCTACAACTCCTTTATTACCAGTTGCTCCTTTATCTCCCACTGCACCTTTATCTCCGCTTGTTCCTTTATCGCCTACCATTCCTTTGTCACCAATCACTCCTTTATCTCCTGTTGTGCCTTCAAGACCTACGGGAAAAAAAGTATATACAAAATAATAAAGAAAATAATTGTGTCTTTATGTTAATGTTACCTTTAAAGACATTGATACATAACTCTTTGTATCTGTATCTATAGAAATGAAATGTTTTCATTGTTGTTATTTGTTTTTGTCAAAACATCTGACTTTAAAAAAAAAAATAATGAATCTCATTTAAATCAGTAAATCTAAAAGTATTAAATTAGTATTTTTGTACTCTGTCTTGACTTTATTCAGCTACGAAAGTAATTTCTTAAGATATATCTATGAGGAATAAATCAGTAATCGAACGATTTATAGCCGTAATGTCTGGCGCAATAATAAGAATATGCCAATGTCATGCAGTGCATTATTAAAATAAAACTGATCAAGTATTGTATTTCAGTTATATCATAGCAGTGGTGTGTGCATTGATTGATTGTGTCTAACGCCAACTCGAGCAGTATTTCAGCTTTTCTTAGCCGTGGTGAATGTAGTGATTGATTGTTGCTTAAATCCACCTCGAGCAGTGTTTCAGCTATATCATAGCCGTGGTGAACATATTGATTGAATGGTGTTTAACGCCAACTCAAGTTGTATATCAGCTATGGCATGCCCGTGGAGAATGCATTGATTGATTGATTGATTGATTGATTGATTGATTGATTGATTGATTGATTGATTGATTGATTGATTGGTGCTTAACGCCAACTCGAGCTGTATTTCATATATATCATGGAAGTGGTGAATGTACTGTTCCTTTATCGTATGCAAGTTGTATTTAGATAATGTATAATATATATGTCTTAAGAAAGTTAGAGGTCATGTGGAGATGTGTTAGGAGTATTCATTTTTCTCAATTTTTCTTTTTCATATTTGTAATACTTTTTGGTCATCAGAATTAACATATATAATAATGTTACCTTTATCACCAGTGACACCTTTATCTCCTGCAGCTCCTTTGTCACCTGTTGCTCCTTTATTTCCGTCAACTCCTTTGTTGCCATCTGGTCCTTTATTCCCCTGGTCTCCTTTTGTACCTTTCATTCCCTTGATACCTTGCATTCCTTTCATTCCCTTCATGCCTTTGTATCCTTTCATTCCTTTGCTTCCCTGCATGCCCTTGTCTCCAGTATCACCCTTAGTTCCTTTATCTCCATCACCTCCTTTATCTCCTGTACTTCCTTTATCTCCTACTGCTCCTTTATCCCCTGATACACCTTTGTCTCCGTATATTCCTTTATCACCCAGGGCTCCTTTATTGCCTGTCATTCCTTTGTTTCCTGTTGATCCTTTGTCTCCTAGGGCTCCCTTGTTTCCTGTTGCTCCTTTATTACCTGTCATCCCTTTGTTACCTTGTTCTCCTTTCACCCCTTTGTCCCCATCTGGGCCTTTATCTCCGCCCACTCCTTTATTACCATCTCCTCCTTTATTTCCTTCTACTCCCTTGTCACCTGTGGTTCCTTCTGGTCCTTTATTGCCTTCTGATCCCTTCGGTCCTTTCATTCCTTGAACTCCTTTCATTCCTTTCATTCCCTTCATTCCTTTATAACCTTTCATTCCTTTCATTCCCTTGTCACCTTGTAACCCTTTATTACCATCTGGACCTTTATCACCTATTACTCCCTTATCACCCGTTGGTCCTGAAATAAAGTGGAATAAATATCTAGAATTTGTTCTACAACCTATTCTAATCCCCAGGATTTACTAAAACAGGAGGATTCACTGCATATATCAAATAATATATATATTTAGATATACCTTGCATATTCCAGACCTTGTTCAAAATCTTTTTCCAACTTCAGAGCTCGTTTAATAAAAAAACTTTCATATCTAATTTAGTGTGCACGCGGCACATTTCTGGAACAACTTTCAACAGATACTCTCATCGTTAAAAGTTTGGAAGTAAGAAAACCAAAAGGAACTACACTTCATCAAATACATTGTGCTTAAGAGTATCATGAATGTTCTAGACCTTGCTATGCTTAATTGTACGTTCCTAAATATTGTGATGTACGAGATACACGTGGGGAGTTCTATAATATTGTGATGTACGTGATACACGTGGGGAGTTCTATAATATTGTGATGTACGAGATACACGTGAGATCTATAATATTGTGATGTACGAGATACACGTGAGGAGTTCTATAATATTGTGATATACGTGATACACGTGGAGTGTTCTATAATACTGTGATGTACGAGATACACGTGAGATCTATAATATTGTGATGTACGAGATACACGTGAGATCTATAATATTGTGATGTACGAGATACACGTGAGATCTATAATATTGTGATATACGAGATACACGTGAGGAGTTCTATAATATTGTGATGTATGTGATACACGTGAGATCTATAATATTGTGATGTACGAGATACACGTGAGATCTATAATATTGTCATGTACGAGATACACGTGTGGAGTTCTATAATATTGTGATGTACGTGATACACGTGTGGAGTTCTATAATATTGTGATGTACGTGATACACGTGAGATCTATAATACTGTGATGTACGAGATACACGTGAGGAGTTCTATAATATTGTGATGTACGAGATACTCGTGGGGAGTTCTATAATATTGTGATGTACGAGATACACGTGAGGAGTTCTATAATATTGTGATGTACGAGATACACAAGAGATCTATAATATTGTGATGTACGAGATACACGTGGGGAGTTCTATAATATTGTGATGTACGAGATACACGTGAGGAGTTCTATAATATTGTGATGTACGAGATACACGTGAGGAGTTCTATAATATTGTGATGTACGTGATACACGTGGGGAGTTCTATAATATTGTGATGTACGTGATACACGTGAGATCTATCATATTGTGATGTACGAGATACACGTGAGATCTATAATATTGTGATGTACGAGATACACGTGAGGAGTTCTATAATATTGTGATGTAGGAGATACACGTGAGGAGTTCTATAATATTGTGATGTACGAGATACACGTGAGGAGTTCTATAATATTGTGATGTACGAGATACACGTGAGATCTATAATATTGTGATGTACGAGATACACGTGAGGAGTTCTATAATATTGTGATGTACATGATACACGTGAGATCTATAATATTGTGATGTACGAGATACACGTGGGGAGTTCTATAATATTGTGATGTACGTGATACACGTGGAGTGTTCTATAATACTGTGATGTACGAGATACACGTGGGGAGTTCTATAATATTGTGATATAGGAGATACACGTGGGGAGTTCTATAATATTGTGATGTACGAGATACACGTGGGGAGTTCTATAATATTGTGATGTACGTGATACACGTGAAGTGTTCTATAATACTGTGATGTACGAGATACACGTGGGGAGTTCTATAATACTGTGATGTACGAGATACACGTGAGGAGTTCTATAATACTGTGATGTACGAGATACACGTGGGGAGATCTATAATATTGTGATGTACGAGATACACGTGGGGAGTTCTATAATATTGTGATGTACGAGATACACGTGAGATCTATAATATTGTGATGTACGAGATACACGTGAGATCTATAATATTGTGATGTACGTGATACACGTGAGGAGTTCTACAATATTGTGATGTACGAGATACACGTGAGGAGTTCTATAATATTGTGATATACGAGATACACGTGGGGAGTTCTATAATATTGTGATATACGAGATACACGTGAGATCTATAATATTGTGATGTACGAGATACACGTGAGGAGTTCTATAATATTGTGATGTACGTGATACACGTGGAGTGTTCTATAATACTGTGATGTACGAGATACACGTGAGGAGTTCTATAATATTGTGATGTACGAGATACACGTGGGGAGATCTATAATATTGTGATGTACGAGATACACGTGGGGAGATCTATAATATTGTGATGTACGAGATACACATGGGGAGTTCTATAATATTGTGATGTACGAGATACACGTGGGGAGATCTATAATATTGTGATGTACGAGATACACGTGGGGAGATCTATAATATTGTGATGTTCGAGATACACGTGGGGAGTTCTATAATATTGTGATATACGTGATACACGTGAGGAGTTCTATAATATTGTGATGTACGAGATACACGTGGGGAGATCTATAATATTGTGATGTACGAGATACACGTGGGGAGTCCTATAATATTTATATTAAGTTCTTTGTAAAACAAATAATCATCAAACATAATGACTCACTACGACTCATTTTCGAGTACAAGCGATGCTGATTGGCTCACAATGGATATTTATTATCTGTGTATCAGGAAATGCTGACGCCATCAAAATATTAGGTTTTGAGATTTCTAGGTTTTCAATATTTTGTCATATCACTTTGTGTGATTGATATCGATTTTGCCTCGTTGTACGATTTTTCTATCGGATTTTGTAACTGTCCCGACAGGGATGTGATTTTTCATTTTTCAGATTTATTTCCCCCAACAATACTGTTCCATTAATATTTTAAACATTGGATGTCACATTCATTCATTCGTGCAGAAATTGTAATAAGATAGTGTAGTGTATAATGTGATTTTATTCACAGACTTTCATACTTGTTTTGCACAACAATTATCTTACCCTTTGATCCTGTATCTCCCGTCATTCCTTTGTCACCTATTGCTCCCTTTGTTCCGGTCATTCCTTTGTCTCCTTGAACTCCCTTATCACCGTCTAGACCCTTATCGCCATCAGTTCCCTTGTCACCGTGGACGCCTTTATCGCCAGACACTCCCTTATCACCATGAGCGCCTTTATCTCCATCCAGTCCTTTAGCACCCAGTGCTCCTTTATCTCCTACCATTCCTTTGTTTCCTGTTTCTCCTTTATTTCCTGTCGGTCCTTTGTCACCTGTTGTTCCTTTGTCTCCCACCACTCCTTTGTCACCTGCATCTCCCTTGACTCCTTTGTCTCCGTCTACACCTGTTAGGGAGAACAAAAGAATTTCGAAATCATATTAAAGTTCCCATCCTTCTATTAAGACTAATGTGATTAATGTAAACAGTACGCAAGATGCTCTAAAATTACTATCAGTGTATCGCAACATGACAAATTGTATTTATAGCACAGTCAAATTACTTCATTTGAAGGTCGTTTTCTTGGTGAAACTCATAATATACCGTATGTCCATTTGTAGTAGTAATCAACTTTCAACTTTATTCAATAAACTCATACTCAGCAGACTGCGCTATAGGAGCAATAATTATTTACAGATCATTGTTAAATGATGACAGAATCAGTAGATAATGTACATTTGTGTATATGTATTACACATAATCAGATTAATATGCTTCATTAACCTTCATAACGAATAAATATACTAGGTATAAAGTTCAAGATTAGGATTAGAGTTCTTTAACACAACACTGTTCACCCAACTATTCTCACTTGTGGAAAATACTTACCCTTCCCCATTTTGTAACTAGGATGTGGGGTTTCTACCTATACAACTAGTTTAGCATGGCCATTGTTATTGCACTGGTACATTAGTAGCACATTATACATGGTAACATACGGTATATGATGAAACACAGTGAGCCATAAATATCAGACAGAATAGATATATTGTGTTTGCATAAAATAATCACTTCTGACATTTTCAATTATATATTGATTTCGGCGGTGCAAACAATCAAGACTATCCTTTCCTGGTCCCAAGTAACCTGTGATAAATCATCTTGTATCATTAATTAAGGACAAAAACGAAATACTTGAGAAGTTAAAAAAAGGAGAGAAAAACACATTACCATCAGTTTATACGCACAGGGCTATGCATTCAGTGGTGCATATTTAAGTTAGACATTCACTTACCCTTGTCGCCGTCAGTTCCTTTTATTCCTTGTTGACCTTTATCACCAACAGGTCCTTTATCTCCTACGACTCCCTTGTCACCTGCCATTCCTTTATCACCTGACGTTCCTTTGTCACCTCCTGCTCCTTTATCACCTGCCATTCCTTTGTCACCTGTCACTCCTTTCATTCCTTTATCTCCGCTTGCCCCTTTATCGCCAGATACACCTTTGTCTCCTAGTAGACCTTTATCTCCTGTTGCCCCCTTATTCCCTGCCATTCCTTTATTGCCATCTACACCTTTATCTCCTGACACACCTTTATCTCCCTTCGCCCCTTTGTTCCCATCTGGACCATTATCTCCGATCACTCCTTTATTACCATCTGGACCTTGTTCTCCTGTTGCCCCCTTAGCACCTTTATCTCCGTCAACTCCTTTGTTTCCTTCTGATCCTTTAACGCCTTTCATTCCTTTGACTCCTTGCATACCTTTCATTCCCTTCATTCCTTTATATCCTTTCATTCCCTTCATTCCTTTATCGCCTAAAGGTCCTTTGTCTCCTGGTGCACCTTTTGAACCTGGTCCACCTAGCCCACCATCATCTCCTGTGGCTCCTTTATCTCCTACTAGCCCTTTATCTCCTGGTACACCCTTGTTTCCATCATCTCCTTGTAATCCTTTGTTACCTGGATAATAAAAATGAATTTAGTTTGGTATTTCCTTTTATTCTTTAATTTAGTGCACAAATATAGTTGGAAAGTATTAGAACTATGATTCCAATGTGAATTGTCATGTGTATAAAAGTAAATATGTGTGTATAAAAACCTTTAAAAAAATAGACGAAGCGGAACATTATATCACAATAGCATACGCTCAATGGTTGCGATCTACTAGTTCTTGACATAAGAGAGTTTTTGCATGATATATTCTATGATTAAATAAATACATGTATATAATTAACAAACATTTATAGGAAATATAAGTATTGCCTTTGAAACCAGAACAACGACCTTACTATTATTGATTCTAATCACACTAATTCATATAAAACAATTCGTATTCTACAATTATAGTTCGCATAGTTCAATCAATACCGTATTGTGCCGTCGTAATTCGTATTTCGCAATTATACTTCGTATTCTGCAATCATGATTCGCATTATGCAATCATAATTTGCATTCTGCAATCATAATTCCCATTCTGCAATCATAATTGGTATTCTACAATCGTTATTTAGCATTATGTAATCACACTTCGTATCATTACAATCATAATTCGTATTCACCAATCATAATTCGTATTCACCAATCGTAATCCGTATTCTGCAATCATTATTCATATATTCTATGATTTTTTAGTGATTTTGGAACTGTTTCGACAGTGTCATATCTATTGTTTTTCATCTTAGTGCAATACGATATAAACACATGGTAATGTTCTCATATACCTAGATGTATTTCATTGATACCACGTGGTCATTTTATCTAAAGCAATTGGTTACCATCACAATACATACATCTGCCACCTTATTTTATAGGGAGATTAAATTATAACAATTTTGAGCAATTTTTAATTTGAATACTACGAAAAATATTAAATGTAGCACTTGATGAAAATATGAATAGGCAGTAAGCAGTAGCCTTTATGCCGGAGGTTGACTCATTTAATTACAGTATGATAGTAGGGTAATTACAGTATGATAGTAGGGTAATTACAGTATGATAGTAGGGTAATTACAGTATGATAGTAGGGTATGTGTATTATCAATGTCTTACCTAGTGCTCCTTTGTCTCCTGTCACTCCTTTATCTCCAGTTGATCCTTTGTTTCCTTTCATTCCTTTGTCTCCTACGGCTCCTTTGACACCGGACGCCCCTTTATCTCCTGATGCTCCTTTGTCTCCCACCACTCCTTTATCGCCAAATGGTCCCTTGTCTCCTATGACACCTTTATCGCCCACAACTCCTTTATCTCCATCTACTCCTTTGTTGCCTGATACTCCTTTATCACCTAGTAGACCTTTATCGCCTATTGCCCCTTTATCACCTCCCACTCCTTTGTCACCTGATGCTCCTTTCATTCCTTTGTCGCCAACCGCTCCTTTGTCACCTACCATTCCTTTATTTCCTAGTGCTCCTTTATCACCTGTTGCTCCCTTATCACCTACTTGTCCTGTATAAGCAAAGAACAGTCACATTACTTAATATGTCAGATTAATATTATGTAGGCAATATAACCAATGTACCACCCAAAGGTACAGTCAAATCTGCTTTACAACCAATGTAACACGCAAAGGTACAGTCAAACCTGCTTTACAACCAATGTAACACCCAAAGATACAATCAAACCTGCTTTACAACCAATGTAACATACAAAGGTACAGTCAAACCTGCTTTACAATCAATGTAACACCCAAAGGTCCAGTCAAACCTGCTTTACAACCAATGTAACACTCAAAGGTAGAGTCAAACCTGCATTACAACCAATGTAACACTCAAAGGTACAGTCAAGCCTGCTTTACACCCAATGTAACACTCAAAGGTACAGTCAAACCTGCTTTACAACCAATGTAACACCCAAAGGTACAGTCAACCCTGCTTTACAAACAATGTAACACACAAAGGTATAGTCAAGCCTGCTTTACAACCAATGTAACACACAAAGGTCCAGTCAAACCAGCTTTACAACCAATGTAACACCCAAAGGTACAG
>MJUT01042320.1:49912-61117 GCA_002080005.1 Gigantidas platifrons | reverse complement strand
TTACAACCAATGTAACACCCAAAGGTACAGTTAAATCTGCTCTACAACCAATGTAACACCCAAAGGTACAATCAAACCTGCTTTACAACCAATGTCACACCCAAAGGTACAGTCAAGCCTGCTTTACAACTAATGTACCACCCAAATGTACAGTCAAACCTGCTTTACAACCAATGTACCACCCAAAGGTACAGTCACGTCTGCTTTACAATCAATGTAACACTCAAAGGTCCAGTTAAACCTGCAATACAACCAATGTAACACCCAAAGGTACAGTCAAGCCTGCTTTACAAACAATGTAACACACAAAGGTACAGTCAAACCTGCTTTACAACCAATGTAACACCCAAAGGTCCAGTCAAACCTGCATTACTACCAATGTAATACCCAAAGGTCCAGTTAAACCTGCATTACAACCAATGTAACACCCAAAGGTACAGTCAAACCTGCTATACAACCAATGTAACACCCAAAGGTACAGTCAAACCTTCTTTACAACCAATGTAACACCCAAAGGTCCAGTTAAACCTGCATTACAACCAATGTAACACCCAAAGGTACAGTCAAACCTGCTTTACAACCAATGTAACACCCAAAGGTACAGTCAAGCCTGCTTTACAAACAATGTAACACACACAGGTCCAGTCAAACCAGCTTTACAACCAATGTAACACCCAAAGGTACAATCAAACCTGCTTTACAACCAATGTAACACCCAAAGGTACAGTCAATCCTGCTTTACAACCAATGTAACACACAAAGGTACAGTCAAACCTGCTTTACAACCAATGTAACACCAAAAGGTATAGTCTAACCTGCTTTACAACCAATGTAACACTCAAAGGTACAGTCAAACCTGCTTTACAACCAATGTAACACCCAAAGGTATAGCTAAACCTGCTTTACAACCAATGTAACACCCAAAGGTACAGTCAAGCCTGCTTTACAACCAATGTAACACACAAAGGTACAGTTAAACCTGCATTACAACCAATGTAACACCCAAAGGTACAGTCAAGCCTGCTTTACAACCAATGTAACACCCAAAGGTAGTCAAACCTGCTTTACAACCAATGTAACACCCAAAGGTAGTCAAACCAACTTTACAACCAATGTAACACACAAAGGTACAGTCAAACCTGCTTTACAACCAATGTAACACGCAAAGGTAGTCAAACCTGCTTTACAACCAATGTAACACCCAAAGGTCCAGTCAAACCAACTTTACAACCAATGTAACACACAAAGGTACAGTCAAGCCTGCTTTACAACCAATGTAACACCCAAAGGTAGTCAAATCTGCTTTACAACCAATGTAACAGCCAAAGGTAGTCAAACCAACTTTACAACCAATGTAACACGCAAAGGTAGTCAAACCTTCTTTACAACCAATGTAACACACAAAGGTACAGTCAAACCTGCTTTACAACCAATGTAATACACAAAGGTAGTCAAACCTGCTTTACAACCAATGTAACACTCAAAGGTCCAGTCAAACCTGCTTTACAACCATCTGTATTAGGAAATAAATTGAAATGTACGATTTTCTTTTGCAATACATTTCATATTGACTAAACCTACATTAAACAACCACCTGTCATATGTGACACTATTTCATTATTTCCTTCGAATGTCATATAAGACAAGTTGTATTGTAATTAAGAGCAACATCCGTGTTAATGTAAGCGGTAAATCGGTCCTTGTAAAAAAAAAGTCCGGGAGGACCACAATTTCTGGTAAAATAAATTCAAAGCTACGAATATTCCTTGCTTAAAAGATTCATAGATTAATTTGAAATAATTCATTGTATATTTATTCCTTGTAAATATTGTACATGAACTTAAATTACTATTAAAACTTTATTCCGTCCGGACCAATTTTACACCAGGACCTACTTTACTATTTACTCCATCCGGACTAATTTTACACCATAACTTATTTTACTATTACAATGTAGACTTAAATTAAACGGCTTTCGTGATTGCATGATATTACCAGAATATATAATTTATAGACATTTACTATTCAAATAATTTTCTTATTCCGTATTTATCTATAAATGTCGGATTTTTAGTCCTCGGCTAATATATATTAATGGGACAAATATTAATTGAATTCTTAATTTTGTGGTATTATACTATATAGGAAATCTACTAAAATTTGCATGACACGAATGGTAACTTTTACCATTATTTTTACAAATATTTTATGATAAAGAAAGAATGCAAGTCATACGAACCTTTATCTCCTGTTGTTCCTTTGTCACCTACAGCTCCCTTCGATCCAGTCATGCCCTTGTCTCCTAGTGGTCCTTTATCTCCTGACACACCTTTGTTGCCATCGGCTCCTTTAGTCCCTTTCATTCCCTTAACACCTTGCATTCCCTTCATGCCTTTCATTCCTTTATATCCTTTCATTCCCTTCATTCCTGGCGTGCCTTTATCTCCTGTGTCACCTGTTGCTCCTTTATCTCCTGTTGCTCCTTTGTTACCTGTTGCTCCTTTGCTACCGGTTGCTCCTTTATTACCATCCATACCCTTGTCGCCTAGTGGTCCTTTGTCTCCTATGGTTCCCTTATCACCCTCTACTCCTTTACTTCCCGTCATTCCCTTGTCTCCCAGTGTTCCTTTGTCACCTATAATTCCTTTGTCACCCGAGGCACCTTTATTTCCTGTCATTCCTTTATCACCTACTGTTCCTTTGTCGCCTGCTTGGCCTTTACCGCCTGTCGGTCCTTTATCTCCTATCGTTCCTTTATCACCCGATATTCCTTTGTCCCCTTTCACTCCTTTGTCACCGGTACCTCCTTTAGCACCTGGATCTCCGATTGGACCTTTGTCACCTATCATTCCTTTATCGCCTGGTGTTCCTTTATTACCGTCATTCCCTTGTACACCTTTGTCTCCTTGTAGTCCTTTTATACCTTGCATTCCTTTGTCTCCTAGTGGTCCTTTGTTACCTATCACTCCTTTATTGCCTGTGTCTCCTTTATTGCCGGTCATTCCTTTATCGCCTATTGCTCCTTTGTCACCTGCCATTCCTTTGTCGCCCGTAACACCTTTATCTCCTGTCGTTCCTTTATCACCCGATATTCCTTTGTCCCCTATCACTCCTTTGTCACCGGTACCTCCTTTAACACCTGGATCTCCGATTGGACCTTTGTCACCTATCAATCCTTTATCGCCTGGTGTTCCTTTATTACCGTCATTCCCTTGTACACCTTTGTCTCCTTGTAGTCCTTTTATACCTTGCATTCCTTTGTCTCCTATTGGTCCTTTGTCACCTATCACTCCTTTATCGCCCATGACTCCCTTATCTCCTGCCACACCCTTGTCGCCGCTTGTGCCTTTCATTCCTTGCACTCCTTTATCACCATGTAGACCTTTATCGCCTGTTGCACCTGTATCCCCTTTCATTCCTTTATCACCTATTGCTCCTTTTGTACCTGTCATTCCTTTATCACCAATGGCTCCTTTAGTTCCTGTCATTCCCTTGTCGCCAGTTCCTCCTTTTTCGCCTGTCGGACCTTTGTCACCAATTGTTCCTTTACCGCCAATCGGACCTTTGTCACCAGTTGTTCCTTTATCTCCTGACACACCTTTATCTCCCGTTGCCCCTTTGTTCCCATCTGGACCTTTATCTCCGATCACTCCTTTATTACCATCTGGACCTTTTTCTCCTGTTGCCCCCTTAGCACCTTTATCTCCGTCAACTCCTTTGTTTCCTTCTGTACCTTTGGTACCTTTCATTCCTTTGACTCCTTGCATACCTTTCATTCCCTTCATTCCTTTATATCCTTTCATTCCCTTCATTCCTTTATCGCCTAAAGGTCCTTTGTCTCCTGGTGCACCTTTTGAACCTGGTCCACCTAGCCCACCATCATCTCCTGTGGCTCCTTTATCTCCTACTAGTCCTTTATCTCCTGGTACACCCTTGTTTCCATCATCTCCTTGTAATCCTTTGTCACCTGGATTATAAAAACAAAATAATTTTTTATATTTTTATTTTTATAAATATTGTATTATTATGATTTCGATTGATCGCAATTTTTGTTCGGTTCATGAAGAAATAACCTCAATCAGGTTGTACACACCGTGTAACCCGCGTAGTTTCAATCGAAATCAATATAGAATGCACCAATATATATATATGGCATAAGATGCACACCAAATGTATGACATATTCCTAATATAATAATAATAATAATATTTTATTCAGGCAAATCAATCACATACATATAAAACACACATATACTATTACAATATACATAAAAATAAATTATAAATATTGTAAACTTGACAGCCTAGGATAACCCATAAAACCCAATAAATTGAGCTTATTTCCAATGGGGTCCTTGTCTTGTAAGATTACAAGAGTAAAATAATAAAAATTTGCTTACTCATAAAACACACTAGCACATAAAATATTTAGAAAAAAAGCACTAAATTAAAAGCACTATGTTGAGTTTGCCCGAACAAAAATATTTAAAAATTGTTGAGTGATTTTTAAAAATAAAAATATTCATTTTCTTCTCTTCTTCTTGCCTCAAATTTTAAAAATTCTTTTACAGCATTTTTAAATGCTTCCTTATTGGTTACATTCTTAATAGAAATTGGCAAACTGTTCCAGTCTCTTATTGCGTTATATGAAAAGCTATTAGTGCTACATAAATTTTCATTTGGAGTAATAAAATTTAAATTAGAGGCTCCCCTTGTATTTCCTTGATTAACATTAAAATTTTCACATAAATATTCTGGTGCTCTACCATGATATATATTAAAAACATTATCTTGCAGAACACGGTAACATATATCATTTATTCTTACATTTCAATACAATACCAGCCCGGAAATCCAAGAAATGCCTATAATATTTTGTTTGTATTATTATTATCGTCTAGAATTCAGTAAATGAGCATGTTGATATATTTCTACCAATCTTGCTCAGTTTAACAAGTTAATTAAATATTCGTACTACTATTTTAATCATCACGGTGGGTACATTTCTGGATGACATTTCTGTCCAGTTTCATTTCGACAGTCCTTATCGACGAAAGATAATAATTTAAAAATATTTTGAGGTTTTGATCATATGAG
Organism: Gigantidas platifrons; assembly: GCA_002080005.1. Taxonomy (NCBI): domain Eukaryota; kingdom Metazoa; phylum Mollusca; class Bivalvia; order Mytilida; family Modiolidae; genus Gigantidas; species Gigantidas platifrons. Next base: position 56,021 of record MJUT01042320.1, on the reverse strand, counting down.
AAATATATTCTCCTTCTGCTACCACTGAGTGGATTAGGATATTTCTCCACTGGTCATAGTCCGTATCGGATTTACCATTGTGCTACCACTGAGTGGATTAGGATATTTCTCCACTGATCATAGTCCGTGTCAGATTTACCATTGTGCTACCACTGAGCGGATTAGGATATTTCTCCTCTGGTCCATATCGGATTTACCATTGTGCTTAGGTGTATTTAAGCACAGGACCCCGTTGCCCGGGGGACCCATCTTCCTGCCAAAAATATTTTTTACGATGGAATTTTGCTTATATGGTCCAATTTTAAAGTTGAAGGAGTTCTGTTTCGGAGCGATCCCAGACATAATGATAGCGTTGACTGCCTGTGTAGGCCTACTAGGTCTACCTCCTTCAGGGCCCCAAGTAAGGGGCATCATAACTTAACTAGCACAGGGCCTCCTCATTTGCCCTAAATCTGGAATTGGTGATAGTTAAATTTCAAAATTTCAAACCTATCTGTAAAGCTCAATTGATTGATTGATTTATTGATTATTACTTGGCGCCCAGCGAGAAGTATTTCATTCCTATTCAGTACGAGAACAAGTGCAATATTATATAAATCTGCATTGAAATCTGGGAAGCGATGGGTCAGTCAGTTCAATGTTGTCCTTTATAGGACCATTGATGCCCCTATGTTTTTCGAAATGTACAAAAAGAGGTCTTTATCGTGCAGGGAGCGTGGCACTCCCTAAGCACAGCGATCAGGCTTTTCGTATGATAACCTGACTAGAGCCCCTCCCCCTATCCCCGCCCGGGAATGCACTGAGCAGCTCTACATCCGAAAAGCGTTTGAGATTTATTATGATCACACAGAATTTACATAATACTCAAATATTATTAATTCATGTTCTCCTCGTACTGTATGATGCAGGTGGATTGGGCATGTCATTTACTTGATTGATTAAATACGTGTGGGTTTTTTTTGGGGGGGGATTCATGTCATATTCAAATTACAATGTAGTGCATACGATTTGTGTGTTGCATATTTGTCTGACGTACATAAAGCGCCAGAATTTATTTTATAAAGATACAACAGAAAAATACATCCCGAAATATTTGTTTTTCAAATTCAATTTCATAAAATCGAACTAACGAAAATTATAGACTAAAAACTACCAAACTAACCTTCAACTCCTTTATTTCCTTGCATTCCTTTATCCCCTACTGCTCCTTTATCTCCTACCACTCCTTTATCACCACCTGCTCCTTTAACTCCTACTGCTCCTTTATCACCACCTGCTCCTTTCATTCCTGCCATTCCTTTGTCTCCTACGGGTCCTTTATCGCCCACCACTCCTTTAACTCCGACAGCTCCCTTAACACCGACAACTCCTTTATTGCCGTCCATTCCTTTATTGCCGTCCATTCCTTTGTTTCCTGTAGCTCCTTTATTGCCTTCTGATCCCTTCGGTCCTTTCATTCCTTGAACTCCTTGCATTCCTTTCATTCCTTTCATTCCTTTATACCCTTTCATTCCTTTCACCCCTTTATCACCAGGAACCCCTTTAGCACCATCAGTACCTGAATAAATTAAATGTCGTTTTTAAAGCAAATAGGAATAAACATACGTCATGGTGAGGGGCATTTTTTACATACATTTGGTTGGTGTTGAGGTGTTTAACGCCACTTTTACCAATATTTCAGTTATATCGTGGGGGGGTCAGTTATGTCGTGGGGGTCAGTTATATCGTGGGGGGTCAGTTTTATTGGTGGAGGAAACCAGGACCCGGGAAAAATTACCGACCTGCCACAAGTCACTGACAGACTGAATCACATAATGTAGTACTCTTCGCGCTGAGCGGGAGTCGAACCCACAATATCAGTGGTGATAGGCACCGATTGCATAGGTAGTTGTAAATCCAACTACCATAAGATCACGACCACGATGGCCCCTCTTTTTATACATGTTTGTCAATGAAATATATATTACCAGTTCCATTTAGTACCAGGTTCTGCCAGTTTGGTTTCATTAGAGAAAACATTTTACAATTTGCCTTTTAAGCCATATATGTACCAAACGTAGTATGTGTATATGTTTTAAATGATTTGCTAAAGGGGAATTAAAGTTATTGAACGGGAATCTGTATCAAACCAGGAAAGTGAGATATTCATGTATTTGTGTGTTAAGGGTTGCGATTTTGCGTCTTTCTACGAATTTTTGATTGGATTTTAGAACTTGTCTGACAGTGTTGTATATTATGTATTAGTACTAATAATAATAAGTAAATGCCTTTTTACTTCAATCTAAGACGACACTTATTTTAAGTAGAATATAATAAATACCTGTCATTCCTTTGTCCCCAATTGCTCCTTTATTTCCTGTCATTCCTTTATCGCCTGTTCCTCCTTTATTACCCGTTGTTCCTTTATCACCGAATGCTCCTTTATCGCCCGATGCTCCTTTATCGCCTGACATTCCTTTATCGCCTACTGCTCCTTTGTCACCACCTGATCCTTTATCTCCTACCACACCTTTATCTCCTGCCATTCCTTTATCGCCCGACACTCCTTTATCGCCATGTACCCCCTTATCGCCTGATGTTCCTTTATTACCATCCACTCCTTCATCACCCTTTGTTCCTTTATCACCTGTTGCTCCTTTATTACCCGTTGATCCTTTTTCACCGACGGCTCCTTTATCGCCCGATGTTCCTTTATCGCCAGACACTCCTTTATCGCCTACTGCTCCTTTATCACCACCTGCTCCTTTATCTCCTACCACACCTTTATCTCCTGACATTCCTTTATCACCCGACACTCCTTTAACGCCTATTGGTCCTTTATCACCGATTACTCCTTTATCACCCGATGTTCCTTTATTGCCGTCCATTCCTTTATTGCCGTCCATTCCTTTGTTTCCTGTAGCTCCTTTATTGCCTTCTGATCCCTTCGGTCCTTTCATTCCTTGAACTCCTTGCATACCTTTCATTCCCTTCATTCCTTTATACCCTTTCATTCCTTTCATTCCTTTGTCGCCTGGTACCCCTTTCTGACCAGGATCACCTATTTAATTGTAAAAATAATTTGAAGATATAGTGATATTTCTGGTACAGTTGAATGCAAATATTATGATAGTTTTACTTTTTACTATTTCGCGATACTCAAATTCTAGAAACCAATGAAATTGATAAGACTACAAATCCATAAAATTGAAATTTGTCTCAATTGATTGTCCCCAAAATTGAACGTTGCCGAATTTAAATTGAGTGGACATGTTAATTTTGTATTATTTACTACAGAAGACAAGCAATGTAGAACAATACAATTACCGTTCATTTACTTTAATTCGTTTCTAAACTTTCTCATGTTCATTTATATCCATATCCTTTCTAACTAACTCAGTAACTGGGTTATGGTTAAGGTCACTGTCAACAATATGGCAGCTATATCGAGACACCCAGTTTTATTTGTGGAGGAAACCGGAGTACCGTAAGAAAACGACCGACCTTCCGCAACTCACTGACAAACTTTATCACCAAAAGTTGCATAGAGTACACAGCGCCATGAACGGGATTCGAACTCACGACGTTAGTGGTGTAGAGGTGATATGCACTGATTACATAGGTAGTTATAGATCCAATCACCATACGACGACGACCATGACGACCCTTACTAACTAAATGTACCTGTAATGAGAGATTACGACGCATACATAAAGTAGCTGGTTAATTAATTTTATTTAGAAAGTTTGAAAACTACACTAGTAAAATCAAATTACCGGTAACATGTTTAATTTTACACTTTTGAGATTGTCCCTGTATACTGAAAATAGCTGTGTATTTAAATTTGATTCTTAAATTAAAAAGGATGCAAATGCGATTAAAAAATTCATGAATTGTTAAAAACAAGGGAAATTTTTACATGTGCACACCATGCGCTCATTATAATTATCAACATTTTATTAATATTTAAAAAAAATAGATAAATAAAACCTTACCCCCTGTTCCTTTATCACCCGTTGTTCCTTTATCTCCTAGCATGCCTTTGTCGCCGTTCGCTCCTTTGTTTCCTGTCACTCCTTTATCGCCAGTTGCTCCTTTGTTTCCGTCCATGCCTGTTTCACCCGTTAGTCCTTTACCTCCTGCCACTCCTTTGTCGCCTACTGCTCCTTTGTTTCCTACCATTCCTTTATCACCGACCGCTCCTTTATTCCCTTCCATTCCTTTATCACCTGCTGTGCCTTTATCTCCTACTACTCCTTTGTTTCCGCTAACTCCTTTATCCCCCAGCATGCCTTTGTCACCAGTTGCGCCTTTATTACCGTCATCTCCTTGCACACCTGATAGTAAACAGAGACAAATGGATAAAATAGGCAATGTGTATTGTGCTAAATTCTTCTGTCATTTAATAAAAATCACGTGTAAATCTTTATCTTTTGTCGGAAATAACAAAAAATAAGCAGAAAACTTGTTAAGACAGCAACATTAACAAACTCATGATATCAACACGAAGGCATACGAGGCAAACATATTCCTTATCAAGCCAGTGCTGTCTTTACTCATGGGAACACTTGGCAGTTTCCCGGGATTCCACGACCATAGGGGCCCCAATGTTAATATATTTATGTTGTGTACGGCATGTTTTTAATATTTAAACACCGATTTTGTTGGCAGAGCAAATTCCATAAATATATGCTTAATGCTATCGACCATTAATATTTTAATTCCAGTGAGTGGTTGTATAGATAAGGGTCTACCTGTATCAAGCCTGACATTTCCTTATATGATCTTACGGAACATATGAAACGAGAACGTAATTTCTTGCTTTTAGTGTTCTTGGTTATGTGTGTCAATAATCGTTTTGGCAGTATGCTCGCAAAAATTGTGTATTACTGAATGACTGCCGCTTTAGTTTTGTCTAATGTTGAACAATACCAATTGGATTTTGCTTGTTAAAATGAAGTAAAATTGGCGAAAATGAGACAGGAACGTTTAAGATATAGCTCCGAGACACCTTTTTCTTCAAATGTAACCCCATATAACACCATTTGTTAATGCATACGCCCCACACCCCCTCCCTCCCGAAACCCCTTCCAAAAGTTAATGGATTCGCCGCTAAGGTGTTAGTCTGCTTTTTTTTTTCTTTTTTTTTTCTCTATCAAATCTAACTGTATTATCATTATACATACTATTAAAAAACATTGATTTTAAACTTAGTTTCGAAATTTCACAATTCCATTTAATTCTTTATTTATATAAAGGGAGCTACCGACAGACGACGACTACCTACGAGTGGTTCTCCTCGTGGAACATACAGAGGGGGGATGTATAACAATTTCAAGCACTAGAATAGTGATGACAAATATTAATTCTAACGCAATTATAATGTGACGCGTATTTTCATTGGCTATCGATAGCCGTCAAATCTGCAGTTGACAGGCCTGAAGGAATGGTATATTCCTCCGCCGAATGCACTTGTTTGTAAACAATATGACTGACCCAGATATTTCCCACTAAGAATTTGACGCTGACGACCTATTTAGGAGATAACTGTATCGACAACTCAGTACAACATTTATACATACACATAAACACAAGTTTATATAACAAACAATATGTTCATAGCACCTTTGGCACATTTCCGATTTGATTAAAGTTATACATTAGATCTGTTGTATGTTTGGTTTTTGCTTTTGTTTAAATAAATATGTTAACTGACAGACAAAAATTAATGAAAAACACAAATAAAAAAAAGGTAAGCAGAGTTATTGTCCATTTTAGCAAGAATCAATATTAAAAATTTCGTTTCATTCTGACGATTATCTAAGCACTAGTTTTAACAACATTTCACAAAGTGCCCAAAATTTGATTTTTGTTTAATGTTTTTTTATTTGAGGAATATGTATTCATTTTTACAGCGAATTCTCATAAAATCGATGTTAAAGTAAACTATCAATAAAACATAGATATATAATATCTCCTTCTCTTAGACTGTGTACATGAATCCAGTCAATAAAACATAGATATCTAATATCTCCTTCTCTTAGACTGTGTACATGAAACCAGTCAATAAAACATAGATATATAATATCTCCTTCTCTTAGACTGTGTACATGAAACCAGTCAATAAAAC